>JAGTYA010000118.1:0-50746 GCA_024291935.2 Okapia johnstoni | reverse complement strand
GGGTAGGGCTTCCTCAAGGCAGGGAGCCTCAAGGAACCCTCCTCAGAGCTATTTTCCCCATGTCTGCTCTGTAGTAGCAGAGAGCTCTGGAGACTAGGTCTGTTCTGACTGGGAAACTGAGGCCCTGGGAGCAGAGCCATTGTTCTGGCGTCTTCACAGCCAAACACCTCTTGCACCAGGGAAGACTGAATAAGCAGTCCCTTGGGCTACCTTTTTTGACTCTAAGGAAGAGACCCTGCAAGGCTGCATCTGGCTGAAAATCACAAGGGGGCTGGGAAGTGATACCTGGAAAGTCAGTGAAAGAGGCCACAGTGCCTAGGCTCCAAAGCCCAGGTAAGGCTTCGACAGTGCCCTGGAACGTGAAGGCACCCTCCACAGCGCTTTTTCCCCATGTCTGCTCTGTAGCAGAGAGCTCTGGAGACTAGGTCTGTTCTGACTGGGAAAATGAGGCCCTGGGAGCAGAGCCATTGTTCTGGCGTCTTCACAGCCAAACACCTCTTGCACCAGGGAAGACTGAATAAGCAGTCCCTTGGGCTACCTTTTTTGACTCTAAGGAAGAGACCCTGCAAGGCTGCATCTGGCTGAAAATCACAAGGGGCTGGGAAGTGATACCTGGAAAGTCAGTGAAAGAGGCCACAGTGCCTAGGCCCCAGCAACCGGGTAGGGCTTCCCCAAGGCAGGGAGCATCAAGGAACCCTCCTCAGAGCTATTTCCCCATGTCTGCTCTGTAGCAGAGAGCTCTGGAGACTAGGTCTGTTCTGACTGGGAAACTGAGGCCCTGGGAGCAGAGCCATTGTTCTGGCGTCTTCACAGCCAAACACCTCTTGCACCAGGGAAGACTGAATAAGCAGTCCCTTGGGCTACCTTTTTTGACTCTAAGGAAGAGACCCTGCAAGGCTGCATCTGGCTGAAAATCACAAGGGGCTGGGAAGTGATACCTGGAAAGTCAGTGAAAGAGGCCACAGTGCCTAGGCCCCGCAACCCGGGTAGGGCTTCCCCAAGGCAGGGAGCCTCAAGGAACCCACCTCAGAGCTATTTCCCCATGTCTGCTCTGTAGCAGAGAGCTCTGGAGACTAGGTCTGTTCTGACTGGGAAACTGAGGCCCTGGGAGCAGAGCCATTGTTCTGGCGTCTTCACAGCCAAACACCTCTTGCACCAGGGAAGACTGAATAAGCAGTCCCTTGGGCTACCTTTTTTGACTCTAAGGAAGAGACCCTGCAAGGCTGCATCTGGCTGAAAATCACAAGGGGCTGGGAAGTGATACCTGGAAAGTCAGTGAAAGAGGCCACAGTGCCTAGGCTCCAAAGCCCAGGTAAGGCTTCGACAGAGCCCTGGAACGTGAAGGCACCCTCCACAGCGCTTTTTCCCCATGTCTGCTCTGTAGCAGAGAGCTCTGGAGACTAGGTCTGTTCTGACTGGGAAACTGAGGCCCTGGGAGCAGAGCCATTGTTCTGGCGTCTTCACAGCCAAACACCTCTTGCACCAGGGAAGACTGAATAAGCAGTCCCTTGGGCTACCTTTTTTTGACTCTAAGGAAGAGACCCTGCAAGGCTGCATCTGGCTGAAAATCACAAGGGGCTGGGAAGTGATACCTGGAAAGTCAGTGAAAGAGGCCACAGTGCCTAGGCTCCAAAGCCCAGGTAAGGCTTCGACAGAGCCCTGGAACGTGAAGGCACCCTCCACAGCGCTTGTTCCCCATGTCTGCTCTGTAGCAGAGAGCTCTGGAGACTAGGTCTGTTCTGACTGGGAAACTGAGGCCCTGGGAGCAGAGCCATTGTTCTGGCGTCTTCACAGCCAAACACCTCTTGCACCAGGGAAGACTGAATAAGCAGTCCCTTGGGCTACCTTTTTTGACTCTAAGGAAGAGACCCTGCAAGGCTGCATCTGGCTGAAAATCACAAGGGGCTGGGAAGTGATACCTGGAAAGTCAGTGAAAGAGGCCACAGTGCCTAGGCTCCAAAGCCCCGGTAAGGCTTCGACAGAGCCCTGGAACGTGAAGGCACCCTCCACAGCGCTTTTTCCCCATGTCTGCTCTGTAGCAGAGAGCTCTGGAGACTAGGTCTGTTCTGACTGGGAAACTGAGGCCCTGGGAGCAGAGCCATTTTTCTGGCGTCTTCACAGCCAAACACCTCTTGCACCAGGGAAGACTGAATAAGCAGTCCCTTGGGCTACCTTTTTTTGACTCTAAGGAAGAGACCCTGCAAGGCTGCATCTGGCTGAAAATCACAAGGGGCTGGGAAGTGATACCTGGAAAGTCAGTGAAAGAGGCCACAGTGCCTAGGCTCCAAAGCCCAGGTAAGGCTTCGACAGAGCCCTGGAACGTGAAGGCACCCTCCACAGCGCTTTTTCCCCATGTCTGCTCTGTAGCAGAGAGCTCTGGAGACTAGGTCTGTTCTGACTGGGAAACTGAGGCCCTGGGAGCAGAGCCATTGTTCTGGCGTCTTCACAGCCAAACACCTCTTGCACCAGGGAAGACTGAATAAGCAGTCCCTTGGGCTACCTTTTTTGACTCTAAGGAAGAGACCCTGCAAGGCTGCATCTGGCTGAAAATCACAAGGGGCTGGGAAGTGATACCTGGAAAGTCAGTGAAAGAGGCCACAGTGCCTAGCCTCCAAAGCCCAGGTAATGCTTCGACAGTGCCCTGGAATGTGAAGGCACCCTCCACAGCGATTTTTCGCCATGTCTGCTCTATAGCAGAGAGCTCTGGAGACTAGGTGTGTTCTGAAAGCCCAGGTAAGGCTTCGACAGAGCCCTGGAACGTGAAGGCACCCTCCACAGAGCTTTTTCCACACGTCTGCTCTATAGCAGAGAGCTCTGGAGACTAGGTGTGTTCTGACTGGGAAACTGAGGCCCTGGGAACAGAGCCATTGTTCTGGCGTCTTCACAGCCAAACACCTCTTGCACCAGGGAAGACTGAATAAGCAGTCCCTTGCGCTACCTTTTTTGACTCTAAGGAAGAGACCCTGCAAGGCTGCATCTGGCTGAAAATCACAACGGGCTGGAAAGTGATACCTGGAAAGTCAGTGAAAGAGGCCACAGTGCCTAGGCCCCAGCACCCGGGTAGGGCTTCCCCAAGGCAGGGAGCCTCAAGGAACCCTCCTCAGAGCTATTTCCCCATGTCTGCTGTGTAGCAGAGAGCTCTGGAGACTAGGTCTGTTTTGACTGGGAAACTGAGGCCCTGGGAGCAGAGCCATTGTTCTGGCGTCTTCACAGCCAAACACCTCTTGCACCAGGGAAGACTGAATAAGCAGTCCCTTGGGCTACCTTTTTTTGACTCTAAGGAAGAGACCCTGCAAGGCTGCATCTGGCTGAAAATCACAAGGGGCTGGGAAGTGATACCTGGAAAGTCAGTGAAAGAGGCCACAGTGCCTAGGCTCCAAAGCCCAGGTAAGGCTTCGACAGTGCCCTGGAACGTGAAGGCACCCTCCTCAGAGCTATTTCCCCATGTCTGCTCTGTAGCAGAGAGCTCTGGAGACTAGGTCTGTTCTGACTGGGAAACTGACTGAGGCCCTGGGAGCAGAGCCATTGTTCTGGCGTCTTCACAGCCAAACACCTCTTGCACCAGGGAAGACTGAATAAGCAGTCCCTTGGGCTACCTTTTTTGACTCTAAGGAAGAGACCCTGCAAGGCTGCATCTGGCTGAAAATCACAAGGGGCTGGGAAGTGATACCTGGAAAGTCAGTGAAAGAGGCCACAGTGCCTAGGCTCCAAAGCCCAGGTAAGGCTTCGACAGTGCCCTGGAACGTGAAGGCACCCTCCACAGCGCTTTTTTCCCATGTCTGCTCTGTAGCAGAGAGCTCTGGAGACTAGGTCTGTTCTGACTGGGAAACTGAGGCCCTGGGAGCAGAGCCATTGTTCTGGCGTCTTCACAGCCAAACACCTCTTGCACCAGGGAAGACTGAATAAGCAGTCCCTTGGGCTACCTTTTTTGACTCTAAGGAAGAGACCCTGCAAGGCTGCATCTGGCTGAAAATCACAAGGGGCTGGGAAGTGATACCTGGAAAGTCAGTGAAAGAGGCCACAGTGCCTAGGCTCCAAAGCCCAGGTAAGGCTTCGACAGTGCCCTGGAACGTGAAGGCACCCTCCACAGAGCTTTTTCCCCATGTCTGCTCTGTAGCAGAGAGCGCTCTGGAGACTAGGTCTGTTCTGACTGGGAAACTGAGGCCCTGGGAGCAGAGCCATTGTTCTGGCGTCTTCACAGCCAAACACCTCTTGCACCAGGGAAGACTGAATAAGCAGTCCCTTGGGCTACCTTTTTTGACTCTAAGGAAGAGACCCTGCAAGGCTGCATCTGGCTGAAAATCACAAGGGGCTGGGAAGTGATACCTGGAAAGTCAGTGAAAGAGGCCACAGTGCCTAGGCTCCAAAGCCCAGGTAAGGCTTCGACAGTGCCCTGGAACGTGAAGGCACCCTCCACAGCGCTTTTTCCCCATGTCTGCTCTGTAGCAGCAGAGAGCTCTGGAGACTAGGTCTGTTCTGACTGGGAAACTGAGGCCCTGGGAGCAGAGCCATTGTTCTGGCGTCTTCACAGCCAAACACCTCTTGCACCAGGGAAGACTGAATAAGCAGTCCCTTGGGCTACCTTTTTTGACTCTAAGGAAGAGACCCTGCAAGGCTGCATCTGGCTGAAAATCACAAGGGGCTGGGAAGTGATACCTGGAAAGTCAGTGAAAGAGGCCACAGTGCCTAGGCCCCAGCACCCGGTAAGGCTTCGACAGTGCCCAAGGAACCTCAAGAAGGCACCCTCCTCAGAGCTTTTTTCCACATGTCTGCTCTGTAGCAGAGAGCTCTGGAGACTAGGTCTGTTCTGACTGGGAAACTGAGGCCCTGGGAGCAGAGCCATTGTTCTGGCGTCTTCACAGCCAAACACCTCTTGCACCAGGGAAGACTGAATAAGCAGTCCCTTGGGCTACCTTTTTTTGACTCTAAGGAAGAGACCCTGCAAGGCTGCATCTGGCTGAAAATCACAAGGGGCTGGGAAGTGATACCTGGAAAGTCAGTGAAAGAGGCCACAGTGCCTAGGCTCCAAAGCCCAGGTAAGGCTTCGACAGTGCCCTGGAACGTGAAGGCACCCTCCACAGCGCTTTTTCCCCATGTCTGCTCTGTAGCAGAGAGCTCTGGAGACTAGGTCTGTTCTGACTGGGAAACTGAGGCCCTGGGGAGCAGAGCCATTGTTCTGGCGTCTTCACAGCCAAACACCTCTTGCACCAGGGAAGACTGAATAAGCAGTCCCTTGGGCTACCCTTTTTTGACTCTAAGGAAGAGACCCTGCAAGGCTGCATCTGGCTGAAAATCACAAGGGGCTGGGAAGTGATACCTGGAAAGTCAGTGAAAGAGGCCACAGTGCCTAGGCTCCAAAGCCCAGGTAAGGCTTCGACAAGTGCCCTGGAGCCTGAAGGCAACCCTCCTCAGAGCTTTTTCCCCATGTCTGCTCTGTAGCAGAGAGCTCTGGAGACTAGGTCTGTTCTGACTGGGAAACTGAGGCCCTGGGAGCAGAGCCATTGTTCTGGCGTCTTCACAGCCAAACACCTCTTGCACCAGGGAAGACTGAATAAGCAGTCCCTTGGGCTACCTTTTTTGACTCTAAGGAAGAGACCCTGCAAGGCTGCATCTGGCTGAAAATCACAAGGGGCTGGGAAGTGATACCTGGAAAGTCAGTGAAAGAGGCCACAGTGCCTAGGCTCCAAAGCACCCAGGTAAGGCTTCCCACAGTGCCCTGGAACGTGAAGGCACCCTCCCACAGAGCTTTTTCCCCATGTCTGCTCTGTAGCAGAGAGCTCTGGAGACTAGGTCTGTTCTGACTGGGAAACTGAGGCCCTGGGAGCAGAGCCATTGTTCTGGCGTCTTCACAGCCAAACACCTCTCTTGCACCAGGGAAGACTGAATAAGCAGTCCCTTGGGCTACCTTTTTTTGACTCTAAAGGAAGAGACCCTGCAAGGCTGCATCTGGCTGAAAATCACAAGGGGCTGGGAAGTGATACCTGGAAAGTCAGTGAAAGAGGCCACAGTGCCTAGGCTCCAAAGCCCAGGTAAGGCTTCGACAGTGCCCTGGAACGTGAAGGCAACCCCTCCTCAGCGCTTTTTTTCCCCATGTCTGCTCTGTAGCAGAGAGCTCTGGAGACTAGGTCTGTTCTGACTGGGAAACTGAGGCCCTGGGAGCAGAGCCATTGTTCTGGCGTCTTCACAGCCAAACACCTCTTGCACCAGGGAAGACTGAATAAGCAGTCCCTTGGGCTACCTTTTTTTGACTCTAAGGAAGAGACCCTGCAAGGCTGCATCTGGCTGAAAATCACAAGGGGCTGGGAAGTGATACCTGGAAAGTCAGTGAAAGAGGCCACAGTGCCTAGGCTCCAAAGCCCAGGTAAGGCTTTCTTCGACAGTGCCCTGGAACGTGAAGGCACCCTCCTCAGAGCTATTTCCCCATGTCTGCTCTGTAGCAGAGAGCTCTGGAGACTAGGTCTGTTCTGACTGGGAAACTGAGGCCCTGGGAGCAGAGCCATTGTTCTGGCGTCTTCACAGCCAAACACCTCTTGCACCAGGGAAGACTGAATAAGCAGTCCCTTGGGCTACCTTTTTTTTTGACTCTCTAAGGAAGAGACCCTGCAAGGCTGCATCTGGCTGAAAATCACAAGGGGCTGGGAAGTGATACCTGGAAAGTCAGTGAAAAGAGGCCACAGTGCCTAGGCTCCAAAGCCCAGGTAGGGCTTCGACAAGTGCCCTGGGAGCGTGAAGGCAACCCTCCTCAGAGCTTTTTCCCCATGTCTGCTCTGTAGCAGAGAGCTCTGGAGACTAGGTCTGTTCTGACTGGGAAACTGAGGCCCTGGGAGCAGAGCCATTGTTCTGGCGTCTTCACAGCCAAACACCTCTTGCACCAGGGAAGACTGAATAAGCAGTCCCTTGGGCTACCTTTTTTTGACTCTAAGGAAGAGACCCTGCAAGGCTGCATCTGGCTGAAAATCACAAGGGGCTGGGAAGTGATACCTGGAAAGTCAGTGAAAGAGGCCACAGTGCCTAGGCTCCAAAGCCCAGGTAAGGCTTCGACAGTGCCCTGGAACGTGAAGGCACCCTCCACAGCGCTTTTTCCCCATGTCTGCTCTGTAGCAGAGAGCTCTGGAGACTAGGTCTGTTCTGACTGGGAAACTGAGGCCCTGGGAGCAGAGCCATTGTTCTGGCGTCTTCACAGCCAAACACCTCTTTTGCACCAGGGAAGACTGAATAAGCAGTCCCCTTGGGCTACCTTTTTTTGACTCTAAGGAAGAGACCCTGCAAGGCTGCATCTGGCTGAAAATCACAAAGGGGCTGGGAAGTGATACCTGGAAAGTCAGTGAAAGAGGCCACAGTGCCTAGGCTCCAAAGCCCCAGGTAAGGCTTCGACAGTGCCCTGGAACGTGAAGGCACCCTCCACAGAGCTATTTTTCCCATGTCTGCTCTGTAGCAGAGAGCTCTGGAGACTAGGTCTGTTCTGACTGGGAAACTGAGGCCCTGGGAGCAGAGCCATTGTTCTGGCGTCTTCACAGCCAAACACCTCTTGCACCAGGGAAGACTGAATAAGCAGTCCCTTGGGCTACCCTTTTTGACTCTAAGGAAGAGACCCTGCAAGGCTGCATCTGGCTGAAAATCACAAGGGGGGAAGGGGAAGTGATACCTGGAAAGTCAGTGAAAGAGGCCACAGTGCCTAGCCTCCAAAGCCCAGGTAAGGCTTCGACAGTGCCCTGGAACGTGAAGGCACCCTCCACAGCGCTTTTTTCCCCACTGTCTGCTCTGTAGCAGAGAGCTCTGGAGACTAGGTCTGTTCTGACTGGGAAACTGAGGCCCTGGGAGCAGAGCCATTGTTCTTCTGGCGTCTTCACAGCCAAACACCTCTTGACACCAGGGAAGACTGAATAAGCAGTCCCTTGGGCTACCTTTTTTGACTCTAAGGAAGAGACCCTGCAAGGCTGCATCTGGCTGAAAATCACAAGGGGGCTGGGAAGTGATACCTGGAAAGTCAGTGAAAGAGGCCACAGTGTCCTAGGCCCCAGCAAGCCCAGGTAGGGCTTCGACAGTGCAGGAACGTGAGGCACCCTCCACCCTCCTACAGAGCTATTCCCCATGTCTGCTCTGTAGCAGAGAGCTCTCTGGAGACTAGGTCTGTTCTGACTGGGAAACTGAGGCCCTGGGAGCAGAGCCATTGTTCTGGCGTCTTCACAGCCAAAACCACCTCTTGCACCAGGGAAGACTGAATAAGCAGTCCCTTGGGCTACCTTTTTTTGACTCTAAGGAAGAGACCCTGCAAGGCTGCATCTGGCTGAAAATCACAAGGGGCTGGGAAGTGATACCTGGAAAGTCAGTGAAAGAGGCCACAGTGCCTAGGCCCCAAACCCAGGTAAGGCTTCGACCCAAGTGCCTGGAACGTCAAGGAACCTCCTCAGAGCTATTTCCCCCATGTCTGCTCTGTCTGCAGAGAGCTCTGGAGACTAGGACTGTTCTGTTCTGACTTCTGGGAAACTGAGGCCCTGGGAGCAGAGCCATTGTTCTGGCGTCTTTCACAGCCAAACACCTCTTGCACCAAGGCCCAAGTAGGGAATCTCAGACTGAATAAGCAGTTCCTTGGGCTACCAGAGATTTTTTGACTCTAAGGGGAAGAGACCCTGCAAGGCTGCATCTGGCTGAAAAATCACAAGGGGCTGGGAAGTGATACCTGGAAAGTCAGTGAAAGAGGCCACAGTGCCTAGGCCCAGCACCCCCGAGGTAAGGCTTAGACACAGTTAGGCAAGGCAGGGAGCTTCAAGGAACCCTCCTCAGAGCTATTTCCCCATGTGTCTGCTCTGTAGCAGAGAGCTCTGGAGACTAGGTCTGTTCTGACTGGGAAACTGAGGCCCTGGGAGCAGAGAGCCATTGTTTTGGGCGTCTTCACAGCCAAAACACCTCTTGCACCAGGGAAGACTGAATAAGCAGTCCCTTGGGCTACCTTTTTTTGACTCTAAGGAAGAGACCCTGCAGGCTGCATCTGGCTGAAAAAATCACAAGGGGCTGGGAAGTGATACCTGGAAAGTCAGTGAAAGAGGCCACAGTGCCTAGGCCCCAAAGCCCAGGTAAAGGCTTCGACAGTGCCCCAAGGCACGGAGGCACCCTCCTCTCCTCAGAGCTTTTTTCCCCATGTCTGCTCTGTAGCAGAGAGCTCTGGAGACTAGGTCTGTTCTGACTGGGAAACTGAGGCCCTGGAGAGCAGAGCCATTTTGTTCTGGGTCGTCTTCACAGCCAAACACCTCTTGCACCAGGGAAGACTGAATAAGCAGTCCCTTGGGCTACTACCTTTTTTTGACTCTAAGGAAGAGACCCTGCAAGGCTGCATCTGGCTGAATGAAAATCACAAGGGGCTGGGAAGTGATGAGTATATTCTGGAAAGTCAGTGTGAAAGAGGCCACAGTGCCTAGGCCTAGCACCCCAAACACCGGGTAGGGCTTCCCAAGTGCCCCTGGAACCTCAAGGACCCCTCCTCAGAGCTATTTTTCCCCATGTCCTGCTCTGTAGCAGAGAGCTCTGGAGACTAGGTCTGTTCTGACTGGGAAACTGCAGAGGCCCTGGGAGCAGAGCCATTGTTCTGGCGTCTTCACAGCCAAACACCTCTTGCACCAGGGAAGACTGAATAAGCAGTCCCTTGGGCTAACCTTTTTTGACTCTAAGGAAGAGACCCTGCAAAGGCTGCATCTGGCTGAAAATCACAAGGGGCTGGGAAGTGATACCTGGAAAGTCAGTGAAAAGAGGCCACAGTGCCTAGGCTCCAGCACCCGGGTAGGGCTTCCCCAAGGCAGGGGAGCCTCAAAGAACCCTCCACAGCCTCAGAGCTATTTCCCCATGTCTGCTCTGTGTAGCAGAGAGCTCTGGAGACTAGGTCTGTTCTGACTGACTGTGGAAACTGAGGCCCTGGGAGCAGAGCCATTGTTTCTGGCGTCTTCACAGCCAAACACCTCTTGCACCCGGGAAGACTGAATAAGCAGTCCCTTGGGCTACCTTTTTTTGACTCTAAGGAAGAGACCCTGCAAGGCTGCATCTGGCTGAAAATCACAAGGGGCTGGGAAGTGATACCTGGAAAGTCAGTGAAAGAGGCCCACAGTGCCTAGGCTCCAAAGCCCAGGTATAAGGCTTCCCCACAGTGCCCTGGAACGTGAAAGGCACCCTCCACAGAGCTTTTTTCCCCATGTCTGCTCTGTAGGCAGAGAGCTCTGGAGACTAGGTCTGTTCTGACTGGGAAACTGAGGGCCCTGGGAGCAGAGCCATTGTTCTGGCGTCTTCACAGCCAAACACCACTTGCACCAGGGAAAGACTGAATAAGCAGTCCCTTGCTACCTTTTTTTGACTCTAAGGAAGAGACCCTGCAAGGCTGCATCTGGCTGAAAAACTCACAAGGGGCTGGGAAGTGATACCTGGAAAGTCAGTGAAAAGAGGCCCACAGTGCCTAGGCTCCAAAGACCCAGGTTAAGGCTTCGACAGTGCCCTGGAACGTGAAAGGCAACCCTCCACAGCGCTTTTTCCCCATGTCTGCTCTGTAGCAGAGAGCTCTGGAGACTAGGTCTGTTTCTGACTGGGAGTGAAACTGAGGCCCTGGGAGCAGAGCCATTGTTCTGGCTAGTCTTCACAGCCAAACACCTCTTGCACCAGGGAAGACTGAATAAGCATCCCTTGGGCTACCTTTTTTGACTCTAAGGAAGAGAACCTGCAAGGCTTGCATCTGGCTGAAAATCACAAGGGGCTGGGAAGTGATACCTGGAAAGTCAGTGAAAGAGGCCCACAGTGCCTAGTAATCCAAAGCTCGGTAGGTAAGGCTTCGACAGTGCAGGGGAACGTGAAGGCAACCTTCCTCAGACAGCGCTTTTTCCCCATGTCTGCTCTGTAGCAGAGAGAGACTGGAGAGACTAGGTCTGTTCTGACTGGGAAACTGAGGCCCTGGGAGCAGAGCCATTGTTCTTCTGCGTCTTCACAGCCAAACACCTCTTGCACCAGGGAAGACTGAATAAGCAGTCCCTTGGGCTACCTTTTTTTTGACTCTAAGGAAAGAGACCCTGCAAGGCTGCATCTGGCTGAAAATCACAAGGGGCTGGGAAGTGATACCTGGAAAGTCAGTGAAAAGAGGCACACAGTGCCTAGGCTCCAAAAGCCCAGGTAAGGCTTCCCCAAGTGGCCAAGGAGACGTGAAGGCAACCCTCCACAGAGCTTTTTCCCCATGTCTGCTCTCTGTAGCAGAGAGCTCTGGAGACTAGGTCTGTTCTGACTGGGAAACTGAGGCCCTGGGAGCAGAGCCATTGTTCTGGCGTCTTCACAGCCAAAGTCACACCTCTTGCATCCAGGGAAGACTGAATAAGCAGTCCCCTTGGGCTAGATATTCCTTTTTTTGACTCTAAGGAAGAGACCCTGCAAGGCTGCATCTGGCTGAAAATCACAAGGGGCTGGGAAGTGATACCTGGAAAAGTCAAGGGAAAAGAGGACACAGTGCCTAGGGCCCCACAGCCCGGGTAAGGCTTCGACAGTGCAGAGAACGTGAAGGAACCCTCCTCAGAGCTATATTCCCCATGTCCTGCTCTGTAGGCAGAAGAGCTCTGGAGACTAGGTCTGTTCTGACTGGGAAACTGAGGCCCTGGGAGTCAGAGCCATTGTTTCTGGCGTCTTCACAGCCAAACACCTCTCTTGCACCAGGGAAGACTGAATAAGCAGTCCCTTGGGCTACCTTTTTTGACTCTAAGGAAAGACCCTGCAAGGCTGCAACTAGGTCTGTTCTGACTGGGAAAACTGAGGCCCTGGGACAGCCAAAACACCTCTTGCACCAGGGAAGACTGAATAAGCAGTCCCTTGGGCTACCTTTTTTTTTGACTCTAAGGAAGAGACCCTGCAGGCTGCATGCATCTGGCTGAAAATCACAAGGGGCTGGAAGTGTGATACCTGGAAAGTCAGTGAAAGAGGCCACAGTGCCTAGGCTCCAAAAGCCCAGGTAAGGGCTTCGACAGTGCCCTGGAACGTGAAGGCACCCTCCTCAGCGCTTTTTTTTCCCCATGTCTGCTCTGTAGCAGAGAGCTCTGGAGACTAGGTCTGTTCTGACTGGGAAACTGAGGCCCTGGGAGCAGAGCCATTGTTCTGGCGTCTTCACAGCCAAACACCTCTTGCACCAGGGAAGACTGAATAAGCAGTCCCTTGGGCTACCTTTTTTTTGACTCTAAGGAAGAGACCCTGCAAGGCTGCATCTGGCTGAAAAAATCACAAGGGGCTGGGAAGTGATACCTGGAAAGTCAGTGAAAGAGGCCACAGTGCCTAGGCCCAAAAAGCCCCAGGTAAGGCTTCGACAGTGCCCTGGAACGTGAAGGCACCCTCCTCAGCGCTTTTTCCCATGTGTGCTCTGTAGCAGAGAGCTCTGGAGACTAGGTCTGTTCTGACTGGGAAACTGAGGCCCTGGGAGCAGAGCCATTGTTCTGGCGTCTTCACAGCCAAACACCTCTTGCACCAGGGAAGACTGAATAAGCAGTCCCTTGGGCTACCTTTTTTGACTCTAAGGAAGAGACCCTGCAAGGCTGCATCTGGCTGAAAAATCACAAGGGGCTGGGAAGTGATACCTGGAAAGTCAGTGAAAGAGGCCACAGTGCCTAGGCTCCAAAGCCCAGGTAAGGCTTCGACAGTGCCCTGGAACGTGAAGGCACCCTCCACAGAGCTTTTTCCCCATGTCTGCTCTGTAGCAGAGAGCTCTGGAGACTAGGTCTGTTCTGACTGGGAAACTGAGGCCCTGGGAGCAGAGCCATTGTTCTGGCGTCTTCACAGCCAAACACCTCTTGCACCAGGGAAGACTGAATAAGCAGTCCCTTGGGCTACCTTTTTTTGACTCTAAGGAAGAGACCCTGCAAGGCTGCATCTGGCTGAAAATCACAAGGGGCTGGGAAGTGATACCTGGAAAGTCAGTGAAAGAGGCCACAGTGCCTAGGCTCCAAAGCCCAGGTAAGGCTTCGACAGTGCCCTGGAACGTGAAGGCACCCTCCACAGCGCTTTTTCCCCATGTCTGCTCTGTAGCAGAGAGCTCTGGAGACTAGGTCTGTTCTGACTGGGAAACTGAGGCCCTGGGAGCAGAGCCATTGTTCTGGCGTCTTCACAGCCAAACACCTCTTGCACCAGGGAAGACTGAATAAGCAGTCCCTTGGGCTACCTTTTTTGACTCTAAGGAAGAGACCCTGCAAGGCTGCATCTGGCTGAAAATCACAAGGGGCTGGGAAGTGATACCTGGAAAGTCAGTGAAAGAGGCCACAGTGCCTAGGCTCCAAAGCCCAGGTAAGGCTTCGACAGTGCCCTGGGGAACGTGAAGGCACCCTCCACAGCGCTTTTTTTCCCCATGTCTGCTCTGCTCTGTAGCAGAGAGCTCTGGAGACTAGGTCTGTTCTGACTGGGAAACTGAGGCCCCTGGAGCAGAGCCATTGTTCTGGCGTCTTCACAGCCAAACACCTCTTGCACCAGGGAAGACTGAATAAGCAGTCCCTTGGGCTACCTTTTTTGACTCTAAGGAAGAGACCCTGCAAGGCTGCATCTGGCTGAAAATCACAAGGGGCTGGGAAGTGATACCTGGAAAGTCAGTGAAAGAGGCCACAGTGCCTAGGCTCCAAAGCCCAGGTAAGGGCTTCCCCAGTGCCCTGGAACGTGAAGGCACCCTCCACAGCGCTTTTTCCCCATGTCTGCTCTGTAGCAGAGAGCTCTGGAGACTAGGTCTGTTCTGACTGGGAAACTGAGGCCCTGGGAGCAGAGCCATTGTTCTGGCGTCTTCACAGCCAAACACCTCTTGCACCAGGGAAGACTGAATAAGCAGTCCCTTGGGCTACCTTTTTTGACTCTAAGGAAGAGACCCTGCAAGGCTGCATCTGGCTGAAAATCACAAGGGGCTGGGAAGTGATACCTGGAAAGTCAGTGAAAGAGGCCACAGTGCCTAGGCTCCAAAGCCCAGGTAAGGCTTCGACAGTGCCCCTGGAACGTGAAGGCACCCTCCACAGCGCTTTTTTTCCCATGTCTGCTCTGTAGCAGAGAGCTCTGGAGACTAGGTCTGTTCTGACTGGGAAACTGAGGCCCTGGGAGCAGAGCCATTGTTCTGGCGTCTTCACAGCCAAACACCTCTCTCTTGCACCAGGGAAGACTGAATAAGCAGTCCCTTGGGCTACCTTTTTTTGACTCTAAGGAAAGAAGAGACCCTGCAAGGCTGCATCTGGCTGAAAATCACAAGGGGGCTGGGAAGTGATATACCTGGAAAGTCAGTGAAAGAGGCCACAGTGCCTAGGCTCCAAAGCCCAGGTAAGGCTTCGACAGTGCCCTGGAACGTGAAGGCACCCTCCACAGCGCTTTTTCCCCATGTCTGCTCTGTAGCAGAGAGCTCTGGAGACTAGGTCTGTTCTGACTGGGAAACTGAGGCCCTGGGAGCAGAGCCATTGTTCTGGCGTCTTCACAGCCAAACACCTCTTGCACCAGGGAAGACTGAATAAGCAGTCCCTTGGGGCTACCTTTTTTGACTCTAAGGAAGAGACCCTGCAAGGCTGCATCTGGCTGAAAATCACAAGGGGCTGGGAAGTGATACCTGGAAAGTCAGTGAAAGAGGCCACAGTGCCTAGGCTCCAAAGCCCAGGTAAGGCTTCGACAGTGCCCTGGAACGTGAAGGCACCCTCCTCAGCGCTTTTTTTCCCATGTCTGCTCTGTAGCAGAGAGCTCTGGAGACTAGGTCTGTTGTTCTGACTGGGAAACTGAGGCCCTGGGAGCAGAGCCATTGTTCTGGCGTCTTCACAGCCAAACACCTCTTGCACCAGGGAAGACTGAATAAGCAGTCCCTTGGGCTACCTTTTTTGACTCTAAGGAAGAGACCCTGCAAGGCTGCATCTGGCTGAAAATCACAAGGGGCTGGGAAGTGATACCTGGAAAGTCAGTGAAAGAGGCCACAGTGCCTAGGCTCCAAAGCCCAGGTAAGGCTTCGACAGTGCCCTGGAACGTGAAAGCACCCTCCACAGCGCTTTTTCCCCCCATGTCTGCTCTGTAGCAGAGAGCTCTGGAGACTAGAGACTAGGTCTGTTCTGACTGGGAAACTGAGGCCCTGGGAGCAGAGCCATTGTTCTGGCGTCTTCACAGCCAAACACCTCTTGCACCAGGGAAGACTGAATAAGCAGTCCCTTGGGCTACCTTTTTTTTGACTCTAAGGAAGAGACCCTGCAAGGCTGCATCTGGCTGAAAATCACAAGGGGCTGGGAAGTGATACCTGGAAAGTCAGTGAAAGAGGCCACAGTGCCTAGGCTCCAAAGCCCAGGTAAGGCTTCGACAGTGCCTGGAACGTGAAGGCACCCTCCACAGCGCTTTTTCCCCATGTCTGCTCTGTAGCAGAGAGCTCTGGAGACTAGGTCTGTTTCTGACTGGGAAACTGAGGCCCTGGGAGCAGAGCCATTGTTCTGGCGTCTTCACAGCCAAACACCTCTTGCACCAGGGAAGACTGAATAAGCAGTCCCTTGGGCTACCTTTTTTGACTCTAAGGAAGAGACCCTGCAAGGCTGCATCTGGCTGAAAATCACAAGGGGCTGGGAAGTGATACCTGGAAAGTCAGTGAAAGAGGCCACAGTGCCTAGGCCCCAAAGCCCAGGTAAGGCTTCCGACAGTGCCCTGGAACGTGAAGGCACCCTCCACAGCGCTTTTTCCCCATGTCTGCTCTGTAGCAGAGAGCTCTGGAGACTAGGTCTGTTCTGACTGGGAAACTGAGGCCCTGGGAGCAGAGCCATTGTTCTGGCGTCTTCACAGCCAAACACCTCTTGCACCAGGGAAGACTGAATAAGCAGTCCCTTGGGCTACCTTTTTTTTTTGACTCTAAGGAAGAGACCCTGCAAGGCTGCATCTGGCTGAAAATCACAAGGGGCTGGGAAGTGATACCTGGAAAGTCAGTGAAAGAGGCCACAGTGCCTAGGCTCCAAAGCCCAGGTAAGGCTTTCGACAGTGCCCTGGAACGTGAAGGCACCCTCCACAGCGCTTTTTTTCCCCATGTCTGCTCTGTAGCAGAGAGCTCTGGAGACTAGGTCTGTTCTGACTGGGAAACTGAGGCCCTGGGAGCAGAGCCATTGTTCTGGCGTCTTCACAGCCAAACACCTCTTGCACCAGGGAAGACTGAATAAGCAGTCCCTTGGGCTACCTTTTTGACTCTAAGGAAGAGACCCTGCAAGGCTGCATCTGGCTGAAAATCACAAGGGGCTGGGAAGTGATACCTGGAAAGTCAGTGAAAGAGGCCACAGTGCCTAGGCTCCAAAGCCCAGTAAGGCTTCGACAGTGCCCTGGAACGTGAAGGCACCCTCCACAGCGCTTTTTCCCATGTCTGCTCTGTAGCAGAGAGCTCTGGAGACTAGGTCTGTTCTGACTGGGAAACTGAGGCCCTGGGAGCAGAGCCATTGTTCTGGCGTCTTCACAGCCAAACACCTCTTGCACCAGGGAAGACTGAATAAGCAGTCCCCCTTGGGCTACCTTTTTTGACTCTAAGGAAGAGACCCCTGCAAGGCTGCATCTGGCTGAAAATCACAAGGGGCTGGGAAGTGATACCTGGAAAGTCAGTGAAAGAGGCCACAGTGCCTAGGCTCCAAAGCCCAGGTAAGGCTTCGACAGTGCCCTGGAACGTGAAGGAACCCTCCTCAGAGCTTTTTCCCCATGTCTGCTCTGTAGCAGAGAGCTCTGGAGACTAGGTCTGTTCTGACTGGGAAACTGAGGCCCTGGGAGCAGAGCCATTGTTCTGGCTGCTATCACAGGCCACTGCAACACGCTATGTTCAGCCTAGGGAAGATGAAAACCAAGCAGTCCCTATTGGCGCCTACCTTTTTTGACTTCTAAGGATAGAGACCCTGCAAGGCTTGATTTGGTCTGAAAATCATCACGGCGGCTGGGAATGATACCAGGAAAGTCAGTGAAAGAGGCCACATGTGCCTGGCTCTAATGCGCCCAGGTAAAGGCACCTTCGACAGTGCCCTGGAACGTGAAGGCCCCGTCCACAGCGCTTTTTCCCCATGTCTGCTTACTGTAGCAGAGAGCCTTTGTGATGACTAGGTCCTGGTTATGACTGGGAAACTGAGGCCTATGGGAGCAGACAGTTCAGTTGGGCTGGGGGGGGGGGGGGGGGGGGGGGGGGGGGGGGGGGGGGGGGGGGGGGGGAGGGGGGTGGGGGGGGATGGGGGGGGGGGGGGGGGGGGGGGGGGGGGGGGGGGGCCGGGGGGGGGGGGGGGGTGAGGGGGGGGGGGGGGGGGGGGGGGGGGGGGGGGGGGGGGGGGGGGGGGGGGGGGGGGGATCTGCTCATCAACAGCCTAACGACACCTCTTTGCACCTAGGGACAGAACTGAATAAGCTGATCCCTTGGGCTCCCTTTTTTGATTCTATATGGAAGGACACCCTGTGCAAGGCGTTGCATCTGTCTGGAATAGCAACAATGGTGGCCTGGGATTAATGTCTAACCTGGAAAAGATCAGAGAAAGGGGGGCCACTGTGCGCTCGTGCTCTCCTAAGCACCCGGGTAAAGGGCTTCGCGACCATAGGCAGGGAGCCTCAAGAGGATCACAGCGCTTTTCTTCAAGTCCTGCTCTATAAACGTTCACCTCTGGAGACTAGGTCTGTTCTGAATTGTAAACAGAAGAGCTCTGGCAGAGCTATCGGTCTGGCTCTTCACAGCCAAACACCTGTTAGCACCAGAAACTGAGGAACCTGGACGCCAGAGCTACCATTGTGACTCTGAGAAAGAGGTCCGCTGCAAGCTGCATCAAGCTCAAACACACTAGAGCTTGCACCATAACTGGAAATCCAGTAAAAGAGGCCACAGTGCCTAGCTCCAAAGCCCAGGTAACTTCGACAGTGCCCTGGAACTGAAGGCGACGCTCCACAGCGCGTTATTTCCCCATGACTAGCTCTGTAGCGGAGAGCTCTGAGACAGGTCTGTTTCTGACTGGAACTGTGGCTCCTGAGCAGAGCCATTGTTCTGGCGCTCACAGCCAAACACCTCTTAGCACCAGGGAAGACTGAATAGCAGTCCCTGGGATGGGATTTTTAAATTTAAAGAAGACACCCAGCAAGGCAGCATCTGTCTGAAATCGACAAGGGACATCTAAGTGATGCCTGAAGGTCAGAGAAAGAGTCAACCGCCCGCCACAGAGCCTAGGGCTCCAAGCCCACGGCAAGGCTTGCGACAGATCCCTGGAACATGAAGAACCCTCCTCAGAGCTATTTTCCCCTTGGTTCTTGCTCTGTTGCAGAGAGGTCTATGAGAGACTAGGTTTCTGCTTGGAATGGAAAACTGCTAGAGCTCCTGGGAGCAGAGCCATTGTTCTGGGGACGTCTTCAGAAGCCTAAAACCACATTGCACCCAGGGAAGATCTGAGAATCATGCAAGTCGCTTTGGCGTACCATTTGACTTGAAAGTTCTTAAAAAAAGATGAGACTCATGCAAGGATGCATGTGGCTGAAAATCATCATGGGCGGGAGACGTGATCACCTGGAAAGTCCAGCGTAAAAGAGGCAACAGTGCCCTAAGGATTCTCGAAGCCGCATGGTATAGGCTATTCGAATCAGATGCCCTGGATCGTTGGAAGGTCACCTCCTCTCACAGCGCATTTTTCCCTCCATTTGCTGCTGCTCTGTTGCAGGTAGAGCTTGGTGACTAGTGTCTGTTCTGACTGGGAAACTGAGGCCCTGAGGAGCAGAGCCATTGATCTGGCGAGCTTCACAGCCTGGCACCTCTTGCACAGGAATGCCTAGAATAATTGCTAGTCCTTTGGCTACCTTTTTTGACTCTAAGCATCAACACCCTGCAAGCTGAAATCTGTCTAGAAATCAAAAGCTGGGAATGATACTTGAAAGTCCCATTGAAAGAGGCACAGTGCCTAGGCTCCAAAGCCCAGGTAAGAGCTTCGTTACTGCCCTGGAACGTGAAGGCACCTTCTTTCAAAGCGCTATTTCCCATGTCCTCTCTATATGGAGAGCTTTTGAGATTATCATGTTCTACTGGGAACTGAGGCCCTGGAGCAGAGCCATTGTTCTGGCGTCTCAACAAGCCATTCGACCTCTTGCAGCAGGAAGACTGGAACAGCAGTCCCTTGGCTACTTTTGACTCTAAGGAAGAAACCCTGACAAGGTCCTGAATAAGGCGAAAATATCACTAATGGCTCTTAGTGATCCAATGTATCAGGAAAAGAGACCAAAGTTGCCTGGGGGGGGGCACGCGGGTAGGGCTTCCGCCTGGTAGGAGCCAAAATGGATACAGCCAACAGAGCGTTTTCCCCTTGTTTGCTCTAGTACAGGCAGTGAGCGTCAGGAGTACTAGGTCTGTTCTTGTTCTGACTGGGAATACTGATTGCCCTGGGGAGCAGAGCCAATGTTCTTGCTGACTACTTCACAGCCAAACACCTCTTTGCCACCTAGGGAAGACTGAATAAGCACAGTCCCTTTGGGCATATAAACTTATAACTATATGTCTACCGTTTTTTTTTGACTCTAAGAAGAGACCCTGCAAGGGGCTGTCATCTGGCTGGACATGTTAATCACAAACGGGGCTTGGGAAGTGATACATGGGGAAAGTCAGTGAAAGAGGGGCCATACCAGTGGCCTAGGCCCCAGAGCACCATGACCGGTAGAGAGCTCTGGTAGACTAGGTAGGTAACTGTTCTGACTGGGAAACTGAGAGGCCCTGGGAGCAGAGCCATTGTTTCTGGCGTCTTCACCCAAACACCTCTTGCACCAGGGAAGACTGAATAAGCAGTCCTTGGGGCTACCCTTTTTTGACTCTAAGGAAGAGACCCCTGCAAGAGGCTGCATCTGGCTGAAAATCACAAGGGGCTGGGAAGTGTGATACCTGGAAAGTCAGTGAAAGAGGCCACAGTGCCTAGGGCTCCACAAAGCGCCAGGTAAGGCTTCGACAGTGCCCTGGAACGTGAAGGCACCCTCCTCAGCGCTTTTTCCCCATGTCTGCTCTGTAGCAGAGAGCTCTGGAGACTAGGTCTGTTCTGACTGGGAAACTGAGGCCCTGGGAGCAGAGAGCCATTGTTCTGGCGTCTTCACAGCCAAAACACCTCTTGCACCAGGGAAGACTGAATAAGCAGTCCCTTGGGCTACCTTTTTTTGACTCTAAGGAAAGAGACCCTGCAAGGCATGCATCTGTGAAAAATCACAAGGGGCTGGGAAGTGATACCTGGAAAGTCAGTGAAAGAGGCCACAGTGCCTAGGCTCCCAAGCCCAGGTAAGGTAGGGTAGGGACTTCCCCTGGCACGTGGGAGCCTCAAGGAACCCTCCACAGAGCTATTTCCCCATGTCTGCTCTGTGTAGCAGAGAGCTCTGGGAGACTAGGTCTGTTCTGACTGGGAAAACTGAGGCCCCTGGGAGCAGAGCCATTGTTCTGGCGTCTTCACAGCCAAACACCTCTTGCACCAGGGAAGACTGAATAAGCATCCCTTGGGCTACCTTTTTTTTGACTCTAAGGAAGAGACCCTGCAAGGCTGCATCTGGCTGAAAATCACAAGGGGCTGGGAAGTGATACCTGGAAAGTCAGTGAAAGAGGCCACAGTGCCTAGGCTCCAAAGCCCAGGTAAGGCTTCGACAGTGCAGCCCTGGAACGTGAAAGGCACCCTCCTCCAGCAGCGCTTTTTCCCATGTCATGTCTGCTGCTCTGTAGCAGAGAGCTCTGGAGACTAGGTAGGTCTGTTCTGACTGGGAAAACTGAGGCCCTGGGAGCAGAGCCATTGTTCTGGCGTCTTCACAGCCAAACACCTCTTGCACCAGGGAAGACTGAAATAAGCAGTCCCTTGGGCTACCTTTTTTGACTCTAAGGAAGAGACCCTGCAAGGCTGCATCTGGCTGAAAAATCACAAGGGGCTGGGAAAGTGATACCTGGAAAAGTCAGTGAAAAAGAGGCCACAGTGCCTAGGCCCCAGCAGCCCAGGGTAGGGCTTCGACAAGGCCCTGGAACGTGAAGGAACCCTCCTCAGAGCTATTTTTCCCCATGTCTGCTCTGTAGCAGAGAGCTCTGGAGACTAGGTCTGTTCTGACTGGGAAACTGAGGGGCCTGGGAGCAGAGCCATTGTTCTGGCGTCTTCACACAGCCAAAAACACCTCTTGCACCAGGGAAGACTGAATAAGCAGTCCCTTGGGCTACCTTTTTTTGACTCTAAAGGAAGAGACCCTGCAAGGCTGCATCTGGCTGAAAATCACAAGGGGCTGGGAAGTGATACCTGGAAAGTCAGTGAAAGAGGCCACAGTGCCTAGGCTCCAAAAGCCCAGGTAAGGCTTCGACAGTGCCCTGGAACGTTCAAAGGCACCCTCCACAGCGCTTTTTCCCCATGTCTGCTCTGTGTAGCAGAGAGCTCTGGAGACTAGGTCTGTTCTGACTGGGAAACTGAGAGGCCCTGGGAGCAGAGCCATTGTTCTGGCGTCTTCACAGCCAAACACCTCTTGCACCAGGGGAAGACTGAATAAGCAAGCAGTCCCTTGGGCTACCTTTTTTTGACTCTAAGGAAGAGACCCTGCAAGGCTGCATCTGGCTGAAAATCACAAGGGGCTGGGAAGTGATACCTGGAAAGTCAGTGAAAGAGAGGCCACAGTGCCTAGGCCCAAAGCACAGGTAAGGGCTTCGACAGGCAGGGAGCGTCAAAGGCACCCTCCACAGCGCTTTTTCCCATGTCTGCTCTGTAGCAGAGAGCTCTGGAGACTAGGGTCTGTTTCTGACTGGGGAAACTGAGGCCCTGGGAGCAGAGCCATTGTTCTGGCGTCTTCACAGCCAAACACCTCTTGCACCCAGGGAAGAGACTGAATAAGCAGTCCCTTGGGCTACTACCTTTTTTGACTCTAAGGAAGAGACCCTGCAAGGCTGCATCTGGCTGAAAATCACAAGGGGCTGGGAAGTGATACCTGGAAAGTCAGTGAAAAAGAGGCCCAGTGACAGTGCCTAGAGGCTCCAAACCCCCAGGTAAGGCTTCCCCAAGTGCAGGGAGCCTCAAAGGAAACCCCCCTCAGAGAGCTATTTCCCCATGTCTGCTCTGTAGCAGAGAGCTCTGGAGAGACTAGGTCTCTGTTCTGACTGGGAAACTGAGGCCCTGGGAGCAGAGCCATTGTTCTGGCGTCTTCACAGCCAAACACCTCTTGCACCAGGGAAGAAGAGGACTGAATAAATAAGCAGTCCCTTGGGCTACCTTTTTTGACTCTAAGGAAGAGACCCCTGCAAGGCTGCATCTGGCTGAAAATCACAAGGGGGCTGGGAAGTGTGATTATACCTGGAAAGTCAGTGAAAGAGGGCCAGGCCACAGTGCCTAGGCCTCCAAAGCCCCAGGTAAGGCTTCTTCGACAGTGCCCCTGGAAACGTGAAGGCACCCTCCACAGGCGCTTTTTTCCCCCATGTCTGCTCTGTAGCAGAGAGCTCTGGAGAGACTAGGTCTGTTCTGACTGGGAAAACTGAGGCCCTGGGAGCAGAGCAGAGCCATTGTTCTGGCGTCTTCACAGCCAAACACCTCTTGCACCAGGGGGAAGACTGAATATAAGCAGTCCCCTTGGGCTACCTTTTTTGTTTGACTCTAAGGAAGAGACCCTGCAAGGCTGCATCTGGCTGAAAATCACAAAGGGGCTGGGAAGTGATACCTGGAAAGTCAGTGAAAGAGAGGCACACAGTGCCTAGGGCCCCAAAGCCCAGGTAAGGCTTCCCCAGTGCCCAGGGGAACGTGAAGGCACCCTCCTCACACAGCGCTTTTTCCCCATGTCTGCTCTCTGTAGCAGAGAGCTCTGGAGACTAGGTCTGTTCTGACTGGGGGAAACTGAGGCCCTGGGAGCAGAGCCATTGTTCTGGGCGTCTTCACAGCCAAACACACCTCTTGCACCAGGGAAGACTGAATAAGCAGTCCCTTGGGCTACCTTTTTTGACTCTAAGGAAGAGACCCTGCAAGGCTGCATCTGGCTGAAAATCACAAGGGGCTGGGAAAGTGATACCTGGAAAGTCAGTGAAAGAGGCCACAGTGCCTAGGCTCCAAAGCCCAGGGTAAGGCTTCGACAGTGCCCTGGAACGTGAAGGGACCCTCCCACAGAGCTTTTTTCCCCATGTCTGCTCTGTAGCAGAGAGCTCTGGAGACTAGGTCTGTTCTGACTGGGGAAAAAAACTGAGGCCCCTGGGAGCAGAGCCATTGTTCTGGCGTCTTCACAGCCAAACCAAAACACCTCTTGCACCAGGGAAACTGAACTGAATAAGCAGTCCCTTGGGCTACCTTTTTTGACTCTAAGGAAGGAAGAGACCCTGCAAGGCTGCATCTGGCTGAAAATCACAAGGGGCTGGGAAGTGATACCTGGAAAGTCATGAAAAGAGGCCACAGTGCCTAGGCTCCAAAGCCCAGGTAAGGGCTTCGACAGTGTGCCCTGGAACGTGAAGGCACCCTCCACAGCGCTTTTTTCCCCATGTCATGTCTGCTCTGTAGTAGCAGAGAGCTCTGGAGACTAGGTCTGTTCTGACTGGGAAACTGAGGCCCTGGGGAGCAGAGCCATTGTTCTGGCGTCTTCACAGCCAAACACCTCTTGCACCAGGGAAGACTGAATAAGCAGTCCCTTGGGCCCTTTTTTGACTCTAAGGAAGAGACCCTGCAAGGCTGCATGCATCTGGCTGAAAATCACAAGGGGCTGGGAAGTGATACCTGGAAAGTCAGTGAAAGAGGCCACACAGTGCCTAGGCTCCAAAAGCCCCGGGTAAGGCTTCCCCAAGGCAGGGAGTGAAGGCACCCTCCCACAGAGCTTTTTCCCCATGTCTGCTCTGTAGCAGAGAGCTCTGGAGACTAGGTCTGTTCTGACTGGGAAACTGAGGCCCTGGGAGCATTGTTCTGGCGTCTGGCTTCACAGCCAAACACCTCTTGCACCAGGGAAGACTGAATAAGCAGTCCCTTGGGCTACCTTTTTTGACTCTAAGGAAGAGACCCTGCAAGGCTGCATCTGGCTGAAAATCACAAGGGGCTGGGAAGTGATACCTGGGAAAGTCAGTGAAAGAGGCCACAGTGCCTAGGCCCAAAGCCCAGGTAAGGGCTTCCCCAAGGCAGGGGAACGTCAAGGAACCCTCCTCAGAGCTATTTCCCCATGTCTGCTCTGTAGCAGAGAGCTCTGGAGACTAGGTCTGTTCTGACTGGGAAACTGAGGCCCTGGGAGCAGAGCCATTGTTCTGGCGTCTTCACAGCCAAACACACCTCTTGCACCAGGGAAGACTGAATAAGCAGTCCCTTTGGGCTACCTTTTTTGACTCTAAGGAAGAGACCCTGCAAGGCTGCATCTGGCTGAAAATCACAAGGGGCTGGGAAGTGATACCTGGGAAAGTCAGTGAAAGAGGCCACAGTGCCTAGGCTCCAAAGCCCAGGTAAGGCTTCGACAGTGCCCTGGAACGTGAAAGGCACCCTCCACAGCGCTTTTTCCCCATGTCTGCTCTGTAGCAGAGAGCTCTGGAGACTAGGTCTGTTCTGACTGGGAAACTGAGGCCCTGGGAGCAGAGCCATTGTTTCTGGCGTCTTCACAGCCAAACACCTCTTGCACCAGGGAAGACTGAATAAGCAGTCCCTTGGGCTACCTTTTTTTGACTCTAAGGAAGAGACCCCCTGCAAGGCTGCATCTGGCTGAAAATCACAAGGGGCTGGGAAGTGATACCTGGAAAGTCAGTGAAAGAGGCCACAGTGCCTAGGCCCCAAAGCACCCGGGTAGGGCTTCCCAGTGGCAGGAACCTCTGAAGGAACCCTCCACAGAGCTATTTCCCCATGTCTGCTCTGTAGCAGAGAGCTCTGGGAGCTAGGTCTGTTCTGACTGGGAAACTGAGGCCCTGGGAGCAGAGCCATTGTTCTGGCGTCTTCACAGCCAAACACCTCTTGCACCAGGGAAGACTGAATAAGCAGTCCCTTGGGCTACCTTTTTTGACTCTAAGGAAGAGAGACCCTGCAAGGCTGCATCTGGCTGAAAATCACAAGGGGCTGGGAAGTGATACCTGGAAAGTCAGTGAAAAGAGGGCCACAGTGCCTAGGCTCCAAAGCCCCCAGGTAGGGCTTCGACAGTGCCCTGGAACGTGAAGGCACCCTCCACAGCGCTTTTTTTCCCCATGTCTGCTCTGTAGCAGAGAGCTCTGGAGACTAGGTCTGTTCTGACTGGGAAACTGAGGCCCTGGGAGCAGAGCCATTGTTCTGGCGTCTTCACAGCCAAACACCAGGGAAAGACCAATAAGCAAGAAGACTGAATAAGCAGTCCCTTGGGCTACCTTTTTTGACTCTAAGGAAGAGACACCCTGCAAGGCTGCATCTGGCTGAAAATCACAAAGGGGCTGGGAAGTGAAGGAAAAGTCAGTGAAAGAGGCCACAGTGCCTAGGCCCCAGCACCCGTAAGGCTTCCCCAAGGCACCCAAGGAACCCTCCACAGCGCTTTTTCCCCATGTCTGCTCTGTAGCAGAGAGCTCTGGAGACTAGGTCTGTTCTGACTGGGAAAACTGAGGCCCTGGGAGCAGAGCCATTGTTCTGGCGTCTTCACAGCCAAACACCTCTTGCACCAGGGAAGACTGAATAAGCAGTCCCTTGGGCTACCTTTTTTGACTCTAAGGAAGAGACCCTGCAAGGCTGACCCTGCAAGGCTGCATCTGGCTGAAAATCACAAGGGGCTGGGAAGTGATACCTGGAAAGTCAGTGAAAGAGGCCACAGTGCCTAGGCTCCAAAGCCCAGGTAAGGGCTTCGACAGTGCCCTGGAACGTGAAGGCACCCTCCACAGCGCTTTTTCCCCATGTCTGCTCTGTAGCAGAGAGCTCTGGAGACTAGGTCTGTTCTGACTGGGAAACTGAGGCCCTGGGAGCAGAGCCATTGTTCTGGCGTCTTCACAGCCAAACACCTCTTGCACCAGGGAAGACTGAATAAGCAGTCCCTTGGGCTACCTTTTTTGACTCTAAGGAAGAGACCCTGCAAGGCTGCATCTGGCTGAAAATCACAAGGGGCTGGGAAGTGATACCTGGAAAGTCAGTGTGAAAGAGGCCACAGTGCCTAGGCTCCAAAGCCCAGGTAAGGCTTCGACAGTGCCCTGGAACGTGAAGGGAACCCTCCACAGCGCTTTTTCCCCATGTCTGCTCTGTAGCAGAGAGCTCTGGAGACTAGGTCTGTTCTGACTGGGAAACTGAGACCCTGGGAGCAGAGCCATTGTTCTGGCGTCTTCACAGCCAAACACCTCTTGCACCAGGGAAGACTGAATAAGCAGTCCCTTGGGCTACCTTTTTTGACTCTAAGGAAGAGACCCTGCAAGGCTGCATCTGGCTGAAAATCACAAGGGGCTGGGAAGTGATACCTGGAAAGTCAGTGAAAGAGGCCACAGTGCCTAGGCTCCAAAGCCCCGGGTAAGGCTTCGACAGTGCCCTGGAACGTGAAGGCACCCTCCACAGCGCTTTTTCCCCATGTCTGCTCTGTAGCAGAGAGCTCTGGAGACTAGGTCTGTTCTGACTGGGAAACTGAGGCCCTGGGAGCAGAGCTATTGTTCTGGCGTCTTCACAGCCAAACACCACTCTTGCACCAGGGAAGACTGAATAAGCAGTCCCTTGGGCTACCTTTTTTGACTCTAAGGAAGAGACCCTGCAAGGCTGCATCTGGCTGAAAATCACAAGGGGCTGGGAAGTGATACCTGGAAAGTCAGTGAAAGAGGCCACAGTGCCTAGGCTCCAGCACCCGGAAAGGACTTCCCCAAGGCAGGGAGCCTCAAGGAACCCTCCTCAGAGTTATTTCCCCATGTCTGCTCTGTAGCAGAGAGCTCTGGAGACTAGGTCTGTTCTGACTGGGAAACTGAGGCCCTGGGAGCAGAGCCATTGTTCTGGCGTCTTCACAGCCAAACATCTCTTGCACCAGGGAAGACTGAATAAGCAGTCCCTTGGGCTACCTTTTTTGACTCTAAGGAAGGGACCCTGCAAGGCTGCATCTGGCTGAAAATCACAAGGGGCTGGGAAGTGATACCTGGAAAGTCAGTGAAAGAGGCCACAGTGCCTAGGCCCCAGCAAAGCCCAGGTAAGGCTTCGACAGTGCCCTGGAACGTCAAGGCACCCCTCCACAGAGCTATTTCCCCATGTCTGCTCTGTAGCAGAGAGCTCTGGAGACTAGGTCTGTTCTGACTGGGAAACTGAGGCCCTGGGAGCAGAGCCATTGTTCTGGGCGTCTTCACAGCCAAACACCTCTTGCACCAGGGAAGACTGAATAAGCAGTCCCTTGGGCTACCTTTTTTGACTCTAAGGAAGAGACCCTGCAAGGCTGCATCTGGCTGAAAATCACAAGGGGCTGGGAAGTGATACCTGGAAAGTCAGTGAAAGAGGCCACAGTGCCTAGGCTCCAAAGCCCAGGTAAGGCTTCGACAGTGCCCTGGAACGTGAAGGCACCCTCCACAGCGCTTTTTCCCCATGTCTGCTCTGTAGCAGAGAGCTCTGGAGACTAGGTCTGTTCTGACTGGGAAAAACTGAGGCCCTGGGAGCAGAGCCATTGTTCTGGCGTCTTCACAGCCAAACACCTCTTGCACCAGGGAAGACTGAATAAGCAGTCCCTTGGGCTACCTTTTTTGACTCTAAGGAAGAGACCCTGCAAGGCTGCATCTGGCTGAAAATCACAAGGGGCTGGGAAGTGATACCTGGAAAGTCAGTGAAAGAGGCCACAGTGCCTAGGCTCCAAAGCCCAGGTAAGGCTTCGACAGTGCCCTGGAACGTGAAGGCACCCTCCACAGCGCTTTCCCCATGTCTGCTCTGTAGCAGAGAGCTCTGGAGACTAGGTCTGTTCTGACTGGGAAACTGAGGCCCTGGGAGCAGAGCCATTGTTCTGGCGTCTTCACAGCCAAACACCTCTTGCACCAGGGAAAGACTGAATAAGCAGTCCCTTGGGCTACCTTTTTTGACTCTAAGGAAGAGACCCTGCAAGGCTGCATCTGGCTGAAAATCACAAGGGGCTGGGAAGTGATACCTGGAAAGTCAGTGAAAGAGGCCACAGTGCCTAGGCTCCAAAGCCCAGGTAAGGCTTCGACAGTGCCCTGGAACGTGAAGGCACCCTCCACAGAGCTATTTTCCCCATGTCTGCTCTGTAGCAGAGAGCTCTGGAGACTAGGTCTGTTCTGACTGGGAAACTGAGGCCCTGGGAGCAGAGCCATTGTTCTGGCGTCTTCACAGCCAAACACCTCTTGCACCAGGGAAGACTGAATAAGCAGTCCCTTGGGCTACCTTTTTTTGACTCTAAGGAAGAGACCCTGCAAGGCTGCATCTGGCTGAAAATCACAAGGGGCTGGGAAGTGATACCTGGAAAGTCAGTGAAAGAGGCCACAGTGCCTAGGCTCCAAAGCCCAGGTAAGGCTTCGACAGTGCCCTGGAAGCGTGAAGGCACCCTCCACAGCGCTATTTTTCCCCATGTCTGCTCTGTAGCAGAGAGCTCTGGAGACTAGGTCTGTTTCTGACTGGGAAACTGAGGCCCTGGGAGCAGAGCCATTGTTCTGGCGTCTTCACAGCCAAACACCTCTTGCACCAGGGAAGACTGAATAAGCAGTCCCTTGGGCTACCTTTTTTGACTCTAAGGAAGAGACCCTGCAAGGCTGCATCTGGCTGAAAATCACAAGGGGCTGGGAAGTGATACCTGGAAAGTCAGTGAAAGAGGCCACAGTGCCTAGGCCCCAGCACCCAGGTAAGGCTTCGAAGTGCCCTGGGAGCCTGAAGGAACCCTCCTCAGAGCTTTTTTCCCCATGTCTGCTCTGTAGCAGAGAGCTCTGGAGACTAGGTCTGTTCTGACTGGGAAACTGAGGCCCTGGGAGCAGAGCCATTGTTCTGGCGTCTTCACAGCCAAACACCTCTTGCACCAGGGAAGACTGAATAAGCAGTCCCTTGGGCTACCTTTTTTGACTCTAAGGAAGAGACCCTGCAAGGCTGCATCTGGCTGAAAATCACAAGGGGCTGGGAAGTGATACCTGGAAAGTCAGTGAAAGAGGCCACAGTGCCTAGGCTCCAAAGCCCAGGTAAGGCTTCGACAGTGCCCTGGAACGTGAAGGCACCCTCCACAGCGCTTTTTCCCCATGTCTGCTCTGTAGCAGAGAGCTCTGGAGACTAGGTCTGTTCTGACTGGGAAACTGAGGCCCTGGGAGCAGAGCCATTGTTCTGGCGTCTTCACAGCCAAACACCTCTTGCACCAGGGAAGACTGAATAAGCAGTCCCTTGGGCTACCTTTTTTGACTCTAAGGAAGAGACCCTGCAAGGCTGCATCTGGCTGAAAATCACAAGGGGCTGGGAAGTGATACCTGGAAAGTCAGTGAAAGAGGCCACAGTGCCTAGGCTCCAAAGCCCAGTAAGGGCTTCGACAGTGCCCTGGAACGTGAAGGCACACTCCACAGCGCTTTTTCCCCATGTCTGCTCTGTAGCAGAGAGCTCTGGAGACTAGGTCTGTTCTGACTGGGAAACTGAGGCCCTGGGAGCAGAGCCATTGTTCTGGCGTCTTCACAGCCAAACACCTCTTGCACCAGGGAAGACTGAATAAGCAGTCCCTTGGGCTACCTTTTTTGACTCTAAGGAAGAGACCCTGCAAGGCTGCATCTGGCTGAAAATCACAAGGGGTGGGAAGTGATACCGGGAAAGTCAGTGAAAGAGGCCACAGTGCCGAGGCTCCAAAGCACCCGGTAAGGCTTCGACAGTGCCCTGGAACGTCAAGGCACCCTCCTCAGAGCTTTTTCCCCATGTCTGCTCTGTAGCAGAGAGCTCTGGAGACTAGGTCTGTTCTGACTGGGAAACTGAGGCCCTGGGAGCAGAGCCATTGTTCTGGCGTCTTCACAGCCAAACACCTCTTGCACCAGGGAAGACTGAATAAGCAGTCCCTTGGGCTACCTTTTTTGACTCTAAGGAAGAGACCCTGCAAGGCTGCATCTGGCTGAAAATCACAAGGGGTTGGGAAGTGATACCTGGAAAGTCAGTGAAAGAGGCCACAGTGCCTAGGCTCCAAAGCCCAGGTAAGGCTTCGACAGTGCCCTATAACCTGAAGGCACCCTCCACAGCGCTTTTTCCACATGTCTGCTCTGTAGCAGGGAGCTCTGGAGACTAGATCTGTTCTGACTGGGAAACTGAGGCCCTGGGAGCAGAGCCATTGTTCTGGCGTCTTCACAGCCAAACACCTCTTGCACCAGGGAAGACTGAATAAGCAGTCCCTTGGGCTACCTTTTTTGACTCTAAGGAAGAGACCCTGCAAGGCTGCATCTGGCTGAAAATCACAAGGGGCTGGGAAGTGATACCTGGAAAGTCAGTGAAAGAGGCCACAGTGCCTAGGCTCCAAAGCCCAGGTAAGGCTTCCCCAAGTGCCCTGGAACGTGAAGGCACCCTCCACAGCGCTTTTTCCCCATGTCTGCTCTGTAGCAGAGAGCTCTGGAGACTAGGTCTGTTCTGACTGGGAAACTGAGGCCCTGGGAGCAGAGCCATTGTTCTGGCGTCTTCACAGCCAAACACCTCTTGCACCAGGGAAGACTGAATAAGCAGTCCCTTGGGCTACCTTTTTTGACTCTAAGGAAGAGACCCTGCAAGGCTGCATCTGGCTGAAAATCACAAGGGGCTGGGAAGTGATACCTGGAAAGTCAGTGAAAGAGGCCACAGTGCCTATGCTCCAAAGCCCAGGTAAGGCTTCGACAGTGCCCTGGAACGTGAAGGCCACCCTCCACAGCGCTTTTTCCCCATGTCTGCTCTGTAGCAGAGAGCTCTGGAGACTAGGTCTGTTCTGACTGGGAAACTGAGGCCCTGGGAGCAGAGCCATTGTTCTGGCGTCTTCACAGCCAAACACCTCTTGCACCAGGGAAGACTGAATAAGCAGTCCCTTGGGCTACCTTTTTTGACTCTAAGGAAGAGACCCTGCAAGGCTGCATCTGGCTGAAAATCACAAGGGGCTGGGAAGTGATACCTGGAAAGTCAGTGAAAGAGGCCACAGTGCCTAGGCTCCAAAGCCCAGGGGTAGGGCTTCGACAGTGCCCTGGAACGTGAAGGCACCCTCCACAGCGCTTTTTCCCCCCATGTCTGCTCTGTAGCAGAGAGCTCTGGAGACTAGGTCTGTTCTGACTGGGAAACTGAGGCCCTGGGAGCAGAGCCATTGTTCTGGCGTCTTCACAGCCAAACACCTCTTGCACCAGGGAAGACTGAATAAGCAGTCCCTTGGGCTACCTTTTTTGACTCTAAGGAAGAGACCCTGCAAGGCTGCATCTGGCTGAAAATCACAAGGGGCTGGGAAGTGATACCTGGAAAGTCAGTGAAAGAGGCCACAGTGCCTAGGCTCCAAAGCCCAGGTAAGGCTTCGACAGTGCCCTGGAACGTGAAGGCACCCTCCACAGCGCTTTTTTCCCATGTCTGCTCTGTAGCAGAGAGCTCTGGAGACTAGGTCTGTTCTGACTGGGAAACTGAGGCCCTGGGAGCAGAGCCATTGTTCTGGCGTCTTCACAGCCAAACACCTCTTGCACCAGGGAAGACTGAATAAGCAGTCCCTTGGGCTACCTTTTTTGACTCTAAGGAAGAGACCCTGCAAGGCTGCATCTGGCTGAAAATCACAAGGGGCTGGGAAGTGATACCTGGAAAGTCAGTGAAAGAGGCCACAGTGCCTAGGCTCCAAAGCCCAGGTAAGGCTTCGACAGTGCCCTGGAACGTGAAGGCACCCTCCACAGCGCTTTTTCCCCATGTCTGCTCTGTAGCAGAGAGCTCTGGAGACTAGGTCTGTTCTGACTGGGAAACTGAGGCCCTGGGAGCAGAGCCATTGTTCTGGCGTCTTCACAGCCAAACACCTCTTGCACCAGGGAAGACTGAATAAGCAGTCCCTTGGGCTACCTTTTTTGACTCTAAGGAAGAGACCCTGCAAGGCTGCATCTGGCTGAAAATCACAAGGGGCTGGGAAGTGATACCTGGAAAGTCAGTGAAAGAGGCCACAGTGCCTAGGCTCCAAAGCCCAGGTAAGGCTTCGACAGTGCCCTGGAACGTGAAGGCACCCTCCACAGAGCTTTTTCCCCATGTCTGCTCTGTAGCAGAGAGCTCTGGAGACTAGGTCTGTTCTGACTGGGAAACTGAGGCCCTGGGAGCAGAGCCATTGTTCTGGCGTCTTCACAGCCAAACACCTCTTGCACCAGGGAAGACTGAATAAGCAGTCCCTTGGGCTACCTTTTTTGACTCTAAGAGAGACCCTGCAAGGCTGCATCTGGCTGAAAATCACAAGGGGCTGGGAAGTGATACCTGGAAAGTCAGTGAAAGAGGCCACAGTGCCTAGGCTCCAAAGCCCAGGTAAGGCTTCGACAGTGCCCTGGAACGTGAAGGCACCCTCCACAGCGCTTTTTCCCCATGTCTGCTCTGTAGCAGAGAGCTCTGGAGACTAGGTCTGTCTCTGACTGGGAAAACTGAGGCCCTGGGAGCAGAGCCATTGTTCTGGCGTCTTCACAGCCAAACACCTCTTGCACCAGGGAAGACTGAATAAGCAGTCCCTTGGGCTACCTTTTTTGACTCTAAGGAAGAGACCCTGCAAGGCTGCATCTGGCTGAAAATCACAAGGGGCTGGGAAGTGATACCTGGAAAGTCAGTGAAAGAGGCCACAGTGCCTAGGCTCCAAAGCCCAGGTAAGGCTTCGACAGTGCCCTGGAACGTGAAGGCACCCTCCACAGCGCTTTTTCCACATGTCTGCTCTGTAGCAGAGAGCTCTGGAGACTAGGTCTGTTCTGACTGGGAAACTGAGGCCCTGGGAGCAGAGCCATTGTTCTGGCGTCTTCACAGCCAAACACCTCTTGCACCAGGGAAGACTGAATAAGCAGTCCCTTGGGCTACCTTTTTTGACTCTAAGGAAGAGACCCTGCAAGGCTGCATCTGGCTGAAAATCACAAGGGGCTGGGAAGTGATACCTGGAAAGTCAGTGAAAGAGGCCACAGTGCCTAGGCTCCAAAGCCCAGGTAAGGCTTCGACAGTGCCCTGGAACGTGAAGGCACCCTCCACAGCGCTTTTTCCCCATGTCTGCTCTGTAGCAGAGAGCTCTGGAGACTAGGTCTGTTCTGACTGGGAAAGCTCTGTCGCAGAGAGCTCTGGAGACTAGGTCTGTTCTGACTGGGAAACTGAGGCCCTGGGAGCAGACCCATTGTTGGGGCTTCTTCACAGACAAACAACTCTTGCACCGGGGAAGATTCAATAAGCACTCTCTTGGGCTACCTTTTATGACTCTAAGGAAGACACCATGCCAGGCTGCCTTTGGCTGAAAATCACAAGGGGCTGGGAAGTGCTGCCTGGGAAAGTCAGTCAGTTTTAGAGGCCATAGTGCCTAGGTCCCAAAACCCAGGTAAGGCTTCGAAAGTGCCCTGGAACGAGAAGGCACCCTCCACAGCGATTTTCCACTTGTCTGCTCTGTAGCAGAGTGCTCTGGAGACTAGGCCTGTTCTGAATGGGAAACTGAGGCCTGGAGGCAAACCCATTGGTGTGGCCACTTAACAGCCAAAAACCTCTTGCACCAGGGAAGCCTGAATTAGCATTCTCTTGGGCTACATTTTATGACTCTAAGGAAGAGATCCTGCCAGGCTCCCTTTGGCTGGAAATCACAAGGGGCTGGGAAGTGCTACTTGGAAAGTCAGTTGTAGGGGCCAGAGTGCCTAGGTCCCAAAGCCCAGTTAAGGCTTCGACAGTGCCCTGGAACATGAAGGCACCCTCCTCAGTGCTTTTTCCACATATCTGCTGTGTGTGGCAGAGAGCTCTGGAGACTAGGCCTGGTCTGACTGGGAAACTGAGGCCTGAGGCCTGGAGGCAAACCAATTGTTGTGGTGTCTTAACAGCCAAACACCTCTTGCACCAGGGAATATTGAATAAGCACTCCCTTGGGCTACCTTTTATGACTCTCAGGAAGAGACCCTGCCAGATTTCCTTTGGCTGAAAATCACAAGGGGCTGGAAAGTGCTACCTGGAAATTCAGTGGAAGAGGCCCCAATGCCTAGGCCCCAGCGCCCGGATAGGGATTTCAGAAGCCAGGGAACCTCAAGGAACACTTCTCAGAGCTATTGCCCCATGTGTGCTCTGTAGTAGAGAGCTCTTGAGACTAGGTCTGTTCTGACTGGGAAACTGAGGCCCTGGGAGCAGACTCATTGTTGTGGCTTCTTCACAGACAAACACCTCTTGCACCAGGGAAGATTGAATAAGCACTCCCTTGGGCTAACTTTTATGACTCTAAGGAAGACACCCTGTCAGGTTGCCTTTGGCTGAAAGTCACAAGGGGCTGGGGAGTGCTACCTGGAAAGTCAGTTGTAGGGGCCATTGTGCCTAGGTCCCAAAGCCCAGGTAAGGCTTCGACAGTGCCCTGGAACGTGAAGGCGCCCTCCACAGCGATTTTTCCACATGTCTGCCCTGTAGCAGAGAGCACTGGAGACGAGGCCTGGTCTGAATGGGAAACTGAGGCCTCAAGGCAAAAACTATTGTTCTGGTGTCTTCACGGCCAAACACCTCTTGCACCTGGGAAGATTGAATAAGCACTCCCTTGAACTACCTTTTTTGACTCTGAGGAAGAGACCCTGCCGGTCTGCCTTTGGCTGAAAATCACAAGGGGCTGGAAAGTGCTACCTGGAAAGTCAGTTGTAGGGGCCATAGTGCCTAGGCCCCAGAGCCCGGGTAGGGGTTCCCCAAGCCAGGGATCTTCAGGGAACACTCCTCAGAACTATTTCCCCATGTGTGCTCTGTAGCAGAGAGCTCTTGAGACTAGGTCTGTTCTGAATGGGAAACTGAGGCCCTGGGAGCAGACCCATTGTTGTGGCTTCTTCACAGACAAACACCTCTTGCACCAGGGAAGATTGAATAAGCACTCCCTTGGGATGACTTTTATGACTCTAAGGAAGAGACCCTGCCTGTATGTCTTTGGCTGAAAATCACAAGGGGCTGCAAACTGTTACTTGGAAAGTCAGTGGAAAACAACAGTGCCTAGGCCCCACTGCCCGGGTAGGGCTTCTCCAAGCCCGGGAACCTCAAGTAACACTCCTCAGAGCTATTACTATACGTGTGCTCTGTAGCAGAGAGCTCTGAAGACTAGGTCTGTTATGACTGGCAAACTGAGGCCCTGGAAGCAGACCCATTGTTGTGGCTTCTTAAGAGACAAACACCTATTGCACCAGGGAAGATTGAATAAGCAGTCCCTTGGGCTACCTTTTATGACTCTAAGGAAGAGACCCTGCCAGGCTGCCTTTGGCTGAAAATCACAAGGGGCTGGAAAGTGCTACCTGAATGTCAGTGGAAGAGGCCACAGTGCCTAGGCCCCACCGCCCGGGTAGTTCTTCCCCAAGCCAGGGAACCTCACGGAACCCTCTTCAGAGCTATTGCCCCATGTGTGCTCAGTAGCAGAGAGCTCTTGAGACTAGGTCTGTTCTGACTGGGAAACTGAAGCCCTGGGAACAGACCCATTGTAGGGGCTTCTGAACCGCCCAAAACTTGCTGTTCGAGGGAGGATAGAAAAAGCAATACCTTGTGCTGCCTTTGCTCACTCCATGGAAGAGATCCTGTCAGGACGCACTAAGGCTGAAAATCACATGGGGCTAGGAACTTCTACCTGGGATGTATGTTTGTAGGAGCCGTAGAAATTTGGGCCCACCGCACGGGTAAGGCTTCGACAGTGCCCTGGAACCTGAAGGCACCCTTCTCACCGCTTTTTTCACATGTCTGCTTTGTAGCAGAGAGCTCTGGAGACTAGGCCTGGTCTCACTAGGAAACTGAGTCCTGGAGGAAAACCCATTGTTGTGGATTCTCAACAGCGAAACACCTGTTGCGCCAGTTATGATTGAATAAGCACTCCGTTAGGCTACCTTTTATGACTCTAAGGAAGAGACACTGAAAGGCTGCTTTGGGGTTGAAAATCAAAAGTGGCTGTAAAGTGCTACCTGGAAAGTCAGCTGTAGGGGCCATATTGTCTAGGTCCCACAGCCCGGGTAGGGCTTACCCAAGCCCGGGAACGTTAAGACACCCTCCTCAGAGCTATTTCCCTATGTGTACTCTGTAGCAGAGAGTTCTAGAGACTAGGTCTGTTCTGAATGGGAAATTGAGGCCCTGGGAACAGAACCATTGTAGGGGCTTCTGAAGAGCCCCACACTTGCTGTGCGAAGGAGGATTGAATCAGCACTCACTTGGGCTACCTTTTATGACTCTAAGGAAGAGACTCTGAAACGCTGCTTTGGGGCTGAAAATCAAAAGTCGGTGGGAAGTGCTACCTGGAATGTTAGTTGTAGAGGCCATAGTGCCTAGATCCCAAAGCCCAGGTTTGGCTTGGACAGTGCCCTGGAACGTGAAGGCACCCTCCACAGCGCTTTTTCCAAATGTCTGCTCTGTAGCAGAGAGCTCTGGAGACTAGGCGTGGTCTGACTAGGAAACTGAGGCCTGGAGGCAAACCCATTGTTGTGTGTCTTAAGAGCCATGCACCTCTTGCACATGGGAAGTTTGAATATGCACTCCCTTGGGCTACCTTTTATGACTCTAAGGAAGAGACCCTTCCAGGCTGCCTTTGGCTGAAAATCACAAGGGGCTAGAAAGTGCTACCTGAAAAGTCAGTGGATGAGGCCACAGTACCTAGGCTCCACCACCCGGGGAGGGCTTCCCCAAGCCAGGGAACCTCAAGAAACACTCCTCAGAGCTATTTGCCCCATGTGTGCTCTGTAGCAGAGAGCTCTTGAGACTAGGTCTGTTCTGACTGGGAAACTGAGGCCCTGGGAGCAGACTCATTGTTGTGTCTTCTTCACAGACAAACACCTCTTGCACACGAGGGAAGATTGAAAAATCACTCCCTTGGGCTACCTTTTATGACTCTTAGGAAGAGACCCTGCCTGGCTGTTTTGGCTGAAAATCACAGGGGGCTGGAAAGTACTACCTAGAAAGTCAATGGAGGAGGCCACTGTGCCTAGGCCTCAGCGCCCGGGTAGGGCTTCCCCAAGCCAGGGAATCTCAAGGAACACTCCTCAGAGCTATTGCCCCATGTGTGCTCTGTAGCATAGAGAGCTCTTGAGACTAGGTCTCTTCTAACTGGGAAACTGAGGCCCTGGGAGCTGACCCATTGTTGTGGCTTCTTAACAGCCAAAAACATCTTGCACCAGGGAAGATTGAATAAGCACTCCCTTGGGCTACCTTTTATGACTCTAAGGAAGAGACCCTGAAACGCTGCTTTCAGGCTGAAAATCACTAGGGGCTGTGAAGTCCAACCTGGAAAGTCAGTTGTAGGGGCCATAGTGCCTAGGTCCCAAAGCCCAGGTAAGCCTTCGACAGTGCCCTGGACCATGAAGGCACTTTCTGTAGAACTTTTTGACATGTCTGCTCTGTAGCAGAGAGCTCTGGAGACTAGGCCTGGTCTGAAAGGGAAACTGAGGCTTGGAGGCAAACCCATTGTTGTGGCGTCTTAACAGCCAAACACCTCTTGCACCAGGGAAGATTGAATAAGCACTCCCTTGGGCTACCTTTTGTGACTCTAAGGAAGACACCCTGAAACGCTGCTTTGGGGCTGAAAATCTAAAGGGCCTGCGAAGTGCTACCCGGAAATTCAGTTTGAGGGGCCATAGTGCCTAGGTCCCAAAGCCCATGTAAAGCTTCGACACTGCCCTGGAACGTGAATGCACCCTACACAGCGCTTTTTCCTCATGTCTGCTCTCTAGCAGAGAGCTATGGAGAATAGGCCTGGTCTGAATGGGAAACTGAGGCCTGGAGGCAAACCCATTGTTGTGGCGTCTTAACAGCCAAACACCCCTTGCACCAGGGAAGATTGAATAAGCAGCACTCCTTGGCCTACCTTTTATGACTCTAAGGAAGAGACCCTGCCAGGCTGCCTTTGGCTGAAAATCACAAGGGGATTGAAAGTGCTACCTGGAATATCAGTGGAAGAGGCCACAGTGCCTAGGCCCCACCGCCCGGGTAGGGCTTCCCCAAGACAGGGAATCTCAAGAAACACTCCTCAGAGCTAATGCCCCCTTTGTGCTCTTTAGCAGAGAGCTCTTGTGACTAGGTCTGTTCTGACTGGGAACCTGAGGCCCTGGGAGCAGACCCATTGTTGTGGCTTCTTCACAGACAAACACCTCTTGCACCAGGGAAGATTGAATTAGCACTCCCTTGGGCTACCTTTTATGACTCTAAGGAAGAGACCCTGCCAGGCTGCCTTTGGCTGAAAATCACAAGGGGCTTGAAAGAGCTACCCGGAAAGTCAGTGGTAGAGGCCACAGTGCCTAGGCACCCGACCGACCGGATAGGGTTTCCCCAAGCCAGGGAACCTCAAGGAACCCTCCTCAGAGCTATTGCCCCATGTGTGCTCTTTAGCAAAGAGCTCTTGAGACTAGGTCTGTTCTGACTGCGAAACTGAGGCCCTGGGAGCAGATCCATTGTAGGGGCTTCTGAACAGCCCAACAGTTGCTGTTCGATGGAGGATGGAAAAAAAAAAGCATAACTTGTGCTGCCTTTGCTCCCTCCATGGAAGAGATCCTGCCATGCCGCCCTCAGGCTGAAAATAACATGAGGCTAGGAACTTCTACCTGGCAAGTATGTTTGTAGGGGCCATAGGAATTAGGGCCCACTGCTCGGGGAAGTCTTCGACAGTGCCCTGGAACGTGGAGACACCCATCACAGCGCTTTTTTTCCACATGTCTGCTGTGTAGCAGAGAAACTCTGGAGACAAGGCCCGGTCTGACTAGGAATCTGAGGCCTGGAGGCAAACCCACTGTTGTGGATTCTTAGCAGCCAAACACCTGTTGCGCCAGGGAGGATTGAACAAGCACTCCCATGGGCTACCTTTTAAGACTCTAAGGAAGAGACCCTGAAACGCTGCTTTGGGGGTGAAAATCAAAAAAGGGGGTTGGAAAGTGCTACCTGGAAAGTCAGTTGTAGGGGCCATAGAGCCTAGGTCCCAAAGCACACGTAAGGTTTTGACAGTGCCCTGGAACTTGAAGGCACCCTCCACAGCGCTTTACCCACATGTCTGCTCTGTAGCAGAGAGCTCTGGAGACTAGGCCTGGTCTGACTAGGAAACTGAGGCCTGGAGGCAAACCCATTGTTGTGGCGTCTTAACAGCCAAACTCCTCCTGCACCAGGGAAGATTGAATAAGCACTCCCTTGGGCTACCTTTTATGACTCTAAGGAAGAGACCCTGCCAGGCTGCCTTTAGCTGAAAATCACAAGGGGCTGGAAAGTACTACCTGGAAAGTCTGTGGAAGAGGCCACAGTGCCTAGGCCCTACTGCCCGTGTAGGGCTTCCTCAAGACAGGGAACCTCACGGAACACTCTTCATAGCTATTGACCGTGTGCTCTGTAACAGTGAGCTCTGGAGACTAGGTCTGTTCTGGCTGGGAAACTTAGGCCCTGGGAGAAGACCCATTGTTGTGGCTTCTTAACAGACAAACACCTCTTGCACCAGGGAAGCTTGTATAAGCACTCCCTTGGGTTACTTTTTATGACTCTAAGGAAGAGACCCTGCCAGGCTGCCTTTTTGCTGAAAATCACAAGGGGCTGGAAAGTGTTACCTGGAAAGTCAGTGGAAGAGATCACAGTGCCTAGGTGCCACCGCCGGTGTAGGGCTTCCCCCAAGCCAGGGAACCTCAAGGAACACTCCTCAGAGCTATTGCCCCATGTGTGTTCTGTAACAGAGAGCTGTGGAGACTAGGTCTGTTCTGACTGGGAAACTGAGGCCCTGGGATCAGACCCATTGTTGTGGCTTCTTAAGAGACAAACACCTGTTGCACCAGGGAAGCTTGAATAAGCACTCCCTTGGGCTACCTTTTATGACTCTAAGGAAGAGAACCTGCAAGGCTGCATTTGGCTGAAAATCACAAGGGGCTGGAAAGTGCTACCTGGAAAGTCAGTGGAAGAGGCCACAGTGCCTAGGCCCCACTGCCCGGGCAGGGCTTCCCCAAGCCAGGGAACCTCAAGGAACACTCCTCAGAGCTATTGCACCATATTTGCTCTGTAACAGTGAGCTCTGGAGACTAGGTCTGTTATGACTGGGAAACTGAGGCCCTGGGAGCAGACCCATTGTTGTGGCTTCTTAACAGACAAACACCTCTTGCACCAGGGAAGAATCTGAATAAGCACTCCCTTGGGCTACCTTTTATGACTCTAAGGAAGAGACCCTGCCAGGCTTCCTTTGGCTGAAAATCACAAGGGGCTGGAAAGTGCTACCTGGAAAGTCAGTGGAAGAGGCCACAGTGCCTAGGCCCCACCGCCCGGGTAGGGATTCCCCAAGCCAGGGAACCTCAAGGAACACTCCTCAGAGCTATTGCCCCCATGTGTGCTCTGTAGCAGAGAGCTCTGGAGACTACTAGGGCTGTTCTGACTGGGAAACTGAGTCCCTGGAAGCAGACCAATTGCTGTGGCTTCTTAACAGCCAAACACCTCTTACACCAGGGAAGCCTGAATAAGCATTCCCTTGGGCTACCTTTAATGACCCTAAGGAAGAGATCTTGCAAGGCTGCCTTTGGCTGAAAATCACAAGGGGCTGGAAAGTGCTACCTGGAAAGTCAGTGGAAGAGGGAAGAGGACACAGTGCCTAGGCCCCACCGCCCGGGTAGGGCTTCCCCAAGCCCGAGAACATCAAGGCACCCTCCTCAGAGCTAATGCACCATGTGTGCTCTGTAGCACAGAGCTCTGGAGAATAGGCCTGGTCTGACTAGGACCCTGAGTCCTGGAGGCAAACCCATTGTTGTGACTTCTTAACAGCAAACACCTGTTTCACAAAGGAAGATTGGATAAGCACTCCCTTGGGCTACCTTTTATGACTCTAAGGAAGAGACCCTGCCAGGCTGCATTGGGGCTGAAAATCACAAGTGGCTGGAAAGTGCTACGTGGAAAGTCAGTGGAAGACGACACAGTGCCTAGGCCCCACCGCCCGGGTAGGGCTTCCCCAAGCCAGGGAACCTCAAGGAACACTCCTCAGAGCTATTGCCCCATGTGTGCTCTGTAGCAGAGAGCTCTGGAGACTAGGTCTGTTCTGACGGGGAAACTGAGGCCCTGGGAGCAGACCCATTCTTGTGGCTTCTTAACAGACAAAAACCTCTTGTACCAGGGAAGCCTGAATAAGTACTCCCTTGGGTTACCTTTTATGGCTATAAGAAAGAGAACCTGCCAGGCTGTCTTTGGCTGAAAATCACAAGGGGTTGGATAGTGCTACCTGGAAAGTCAGTGGAAGCGGCCACAGTGCCTAGGCCCCACCACCCGGGTAGGGCTTAACCAAGCCAGGGAAACTCAAGGAACACTCCTGAGAGCTATTGCCCCATGTGTGCTCTGTAGCAGAGAGCTCTGGAGACTAGGTCTGTTCTGACTGGGAAACTGAGACCCTGGGAGCAGACCCATTGTTGTGCCTTCTTAACAGAGATACACCTCTTGCACCAGGGAAGCTTGAATAAGCACTCCCTTGGGTTACCTTTTATGACTCTAAGGAAGAGACCCTGCCAGGCTGCATTTGGCTGAAAATCACAAAGGGCTGGTAAGTGCTACCTGCAAAGTCAGTGGAAGAGGCCACAGTGCCTAGGCCCCAGCCGCTTCCCCAAGCCAGGGAACCTCAAGGAAACACTCCTCAGAGCTATTGCCCCATGTGGGAGACTAGGTCTTTTCTGACTGGGAAACTGAGGCCCTGGGAAGCCACAGACAAACACCTCTTGCACCCAGGGAAGCTTGAATAAGCACTCCCTTGGGCTACCTTTTATGACTCTAAGGAAGAGACCCTGCAAGGCTGCATTTGGCTGAAAATCACAAGGGGCTGGAAAGTGCTACCTGGAAAGTCAGTGGAAGAGGCCACAGTGCCTAGGCCCCACTGCCCGGGGGGCTTCCCCAAGCTATTCAAGGAACCCTCCTCAGAGCTATTTGCCCCCATGTGTGCTCTGTAGCAGAGAGAGCTCTGGAGACTAGGTCTGTTCTGACTGGGAAACTGAGGCCCTGGGAGCAGAGACCCATTGTTGTGGCTTCTTAACAGACAAACACCTCTTGCACCAGGGAAGATCCTATAAGCACTCCCTTGGGCTACCTTTTTTGACTCTAAGGAAGAGACCCTGCCAGGCTGCATTTGGCTGAAAAAATCACAAGGGGCTGGAAAGTGCTACCTGGAAAGTCAGTGGAAGAGGCCACACAGTGCCTAGGCCCCACCGCCGGTAAGGGCTTCCCCAAGCCCTGGAAACCTCAAGGAACACTCCTCAGAGCTATTTTCCCATGTGTGCTCTGTAGCAGAGAGCTCTGGAGACTAGGTCTGTTCTGACTGGGAAACTGAGGCCCTGGGAGCAGACCCATTGTTGTGGCTTCTTAACAGACAAACACCTCTTGCACCAGGGAAGAGACTGAATAAAGCACTCCCTTGGGCTACCTTTTTTGACTCTAAGGAAGAGACCCTGCCAGGCTGCCTTTGGCTGAAAAAATCACAAGGGGCTGGAAGTGCTACCTGGAAAGTCAGTGGAAGAGGCCACAGTGCCTAGGCCCCACCCCCCCGGGTAGGGCTTCCCCAAGCCAGGGAACCTCAAGGAACACTCCTCAGAGCTATTTCCCCATGTGTGCTCTGTAGCAGAGAGCTCTGGAGACTAGGTCTGTTCTGACTGGGAAACTGAGGCCCTGGGAGCAGACCCATTGTTGTTTGTGGCTTCTTAACAGACAAACACCTCTTGCACCAGGGAAGCCTGAATAAGCACTCCCTTGGGGCTACCTTTTTTGACTCTAAGGAAGAGACCCTGCCAGGCTGCTTTGGCTGAAAAAATCACAAGGGGCTGGGAAGTGCTACCTGGAAAGTCAGTGGAAGAGAGGCCACAGTGCCTAGGCCCCACCGCCCGGGTAGGGCTTCCCCAAGCCAGGGAAAACCTCAAGGAACACTCCTCAGAGCTATTGCCCCATGTGCTGCTCTGTAGCAGAGAGCTCTGGAGACTAGGTCTGTTCTGAACTGGGAAACTGAGGCCCTGGGAGCAGACCCATTGTTGTGGCTTCTTAACAGCCAAACACCTCTTGCACCAGGGAAGACTGAATAAGCACTCCCTTGGGCTACCTTTTTTGACTCTAAGGAAGAGACCCTGCCAGGCTGCATTTGGCTGAAAAATCACAAGGGGCTGGAAAGTGCTACCTGGAAAGTCAGTGGAAAGAGGCCACAGTGCCTAGGCCCCACCGCCCCGGGTAGGGCTTCCCCAAGCCAGGGAACCTCAAGGAACACTCCTCAGAGCTATTTCCATGTGTGTGCTCTGTAGCAGAGAGCTCTGGAGAGACTAGGTCTGTTCTGACTGGGAAAACTGAGGCCCTGGGAGCAGACCCATTGTTGTGGCTTCTTAACAGCCAAACACACCTCTTGCACCAGGGAAGACTGAATAAGCACTCCCTTGGGCTACCTTTTTTGACTCTAAGGAAGAGACCCTGCCAGGCTGCCTTTGGCTGAAAAATCACAAGGGGCTGGGAAGTGTGCTACCTGGAAAGTCAGTGAAAGAGGCCACAGTGCCTAGGCTCCACCAGCCCGGGTAGGGCTTCCCCAAGCCAGGGAACCTCAAGGAACCCTCCTCAGAGCTATTTTCCCATGTGTGCTCTGTAGCAGAGAGCTCTGGAGACTAGGTCTGTTCTGACTGGGAAACTGAGGCCCTGGGAGCAGAGCCATTGTTGTGTGGCTCTTCACAGCCAAACACCTCTTGCACCAGGGAAGACTGAATAAGCAGTCCCTTGGGCTACCTTTTTGACTCTAAGGAAGAGACCCTGCAAGGCTGCATCTGGCTGAAAATCACAAGGGGCTGGGAAGTGCTACCTGGAAAGTCAGTGGAAAGAGGCCACAGTGCCTAGGCCCCACCGCCCGGGTAGGGCTTCCCCAAGCCAGGGAACCTCAAGGAACACTCCTCAGAGCTATTGCCCCCATGTGTGCTCTCTGTAGCAGAGAGCTCTGGAGACTAGGTCTGTTCTGACTGGGAAACTGAGGCCCTGGGAGCAGACCCATTGTTGTGGCTTCTTAACAGACAAACACCTCTTGCACCAGGGAAGCTTGAATAAGCACTCCCTTGGGCTACCTTTTATGACTCTAAGGAAGAGACCCTGCCAGGCTGCCTTTTGGCTGAAAATCACAAGGGGCTGGAAAGTGCTACCTGGAAAGTCAGTGGAAGAGGCCACAGTGCCTAGGCCCCACCGCCCGGGTAGGGCTTCCCCAAGCCAGGGAACCTCAAGGAACTCCTCCTCAGAGCTATTGCCCCATGTGTGCTCTGTAGCAGAGAGCTCTGGAGACTAGGTCTGTTCTGACTGACTGGAAACTGAGGCCCTGGAGCAGACCCATTGTTGTGGCTTCTTAACAGACAAACACTCTTGCACCAGGGAAGACTGAATAAGCACTCCCTTGGGCTACCTTTTATGACTCTAAGGAAGAGACCCTGCCAGGCTGCATTTGGCTGAAAATCACAACAAGGGGCTGGAAAGTGCTACCTGGAAAGTCAGTGGAAAGAGGCCACAGTGCCTAGGCCCCACCACCCGGGTAGGGCTTCCCCAAGCCAGGGAACCTCAAGGAACACTCCTCAGAGCTATTGCCCCATGTGTGCTCTGTAGCAGAGAGCTCTGGAGACTAGGTCTGTTCTGACTGGGAAACTGAGAGAGGCCCTGGGAGCAGACCCATTGTTGTGGCTTCTTAACAGACAAACACCTCTTGCACCAGGGAAGCCTGAATAAGCACTCCCTTGGGCTACCTTTTTTGACTCTAAGGAAGAGACCCTGCCAGGCTGCCTTTGGCTGAAAATCACAAGGGGCTGGAAAGTGCTACCTGGAAAGTCAGTGGAAGAGGCCACAGTGCCTAGGCCCCACCGCCCGGGTAGGGCTTCCCCAAGTCAGGGAACCTCAAGGAACACTCCTCAGAGCTATTGCCCCATGTGTGCTCTGTAGCAGAGAGCTCTGGAGACTAGGTCTGTTTCTGACTGGGAAACTGAGGCCCTGGGAGCAGACCCATTGTTGTGGCTTCTTCAACAGACAAAACACCTCTTGCACCAGGGAAGCCTGAATAAGCACTCCCTTGGGCTACCTTTTTTGACTCTAAGGAAGAGACCCTGCCAGGCTGCATTTGGCTGAAAATCACAAAGGGGCTGGGAAGTGATACCTGGAAAGTCAGTGAAAGAGGCCACAGTGCCTAGGCCCCACCGCCCAGGTAAGGCTTCCCCAAGCCCTGGAACGTGAAGGCACCCTCCTCAGAGCTATTTCCCCATGTGTGCTCTGTAGCAGAGGGCTCTGGAGACTACTAGGTCTTTTCTGACTGGAAACTGAGGCCCTGGGAGCAGAGCCATTGTTCTGGCGTCTTCACAGCCAAGCACCTCTTGCACCAGGGAAGACTGAATAAGCAGTCCCTTGGGCTACCTTTTTTGACTCTAAGGAAGAGACCCTGCAAGGCTGCATCTGGCTGAAAATCACAAGGGGCTGGGAAGTGATACCTGGAAAGTCAGTGAAAGAGGCCACAGTGCCTAGGCCCCACCAGCCCGGGTAGGGGCTTCCCCAGTGCCAGGGAACCTCAAGGAAACACTCCTCAGAGCTATTTCACCATGTCTGCTCTGTATCAGAGAGCACTGGAGACTAGGTCTGTTCTGACTGGGAAACTGAGGCCCTGGGAGCAGAGCCATTGTTGTGGCGTCTTAACAGCCAAACACCTCTTGCACCAGGGAAGACTGAATAAGCAGTCCCTTGGGCTACCTTTTTTGACTCTAAGGAAGAGACCCTGCAAGGCTGCCTTTGGCTGAAAATCACAAGGGGCTGGGAAAGTGATACCTGGAAAGTCAGTGAAAGAGGCCACAGTGCCTAGGCCCAAAGCCCCGGGTAAGGGCTTCGACCAAGCCCTGGAACCTCAAGGAACACTCCTCAGAGCTATTGCCCCATGTCTGCTCTGTAGCAGAGAGAGCTCTGGAGACTAGGTCTGTTCTGACTGGGAAAACTGAGGCCCTGGGAGCAGAGCCATTGTTGTGGCGTCTTCACAGCCAGACAAACACCTCTTGCACCAGGGAAGACTGAATAAGCACTCCCTTGGGCTACCTTTTTTTGACTCTAAGGAAGAGACCCTGCAAGGCTGCATCTGGCTGAAAATCACAAAGGGGCTGGAAGGAAGTGATACCTGGAAAGTCAGTGAAAGAGGCCACAGTGCCTAGGCCCAAAGCCCGGGTAGGGCTTCCCGAAGCCAGGGAAGCTCAAGGAACACTCCTCAGAGCGCTTTTTTCCCATGTCTGCTCTGTAGCAGAGAGCTTGGAGACTAGGTTCTGACTGGGAAACTGAGGCCCTGGGAGCAGAGCCATTGTTCTGGCGTCTTCACAGCAAAAACACCTCTTGCACCAGGGAAGACTGAGAATAAGCAGTCCCTTGGAGCTACCTTTTTTGACTCTAAGGAAGAGAGAGACCCTGCCAAGGCTGCATCTGGCTGAAAATCACAAGGGGCTGGGAAGTGATATACCTGGAAAGTCAGTGAAAGAGGCCACAGTGCCTAGGCTCCAAAGCATCCTAGGTAGGTAGCTGGGGCTTCGACAGTGCCACTGGAACGTGAAGGCACCCTCCACAGAGCTTTTTTGCCCATGTCTTGCTCTGTTCCCAGTTACAGAGAGCTCTGGAGACCTAGGGCTCTGCTCTGACTGTGGGAACCTCTGAGGGCCCTGGGCTAAGCAGAGCCATTGTTCTGGCGTCTTCACAGCCAAACAACCCTCTTGCACCAGGGAAGATTGCTGAATAAGCAGTCCCCTTTTGGGCTTACCTTTTTTGACTCTAAGGAAGAGACCCTGCAAGGCTTGCATCTGGGCTGAAAATCACAAAGGGCTGGGAAGTGATACCTGGATAGTCAGTGAAAGAGGCACAGTGCCTAGGCTCCACAAGCCCAGAGGTAGGGCTTCCCGACAGGCCCAGCATGGACACGTCAAGGATACCCTAACCTCAGCGCTATTTCCCCAGTGTCCAGCTCTGTAGCAGAGAGCTCTCTGGAGACTAGGACTGTTCTGACTGGGAAACTGAATAGGGCCCTGGGGGAGCAGAGCCATTGATTCTGGGCGTGCTTTCACAGCCAAACTACCTCTTGCACCAGGGGAAAACTGAATTTAATGCAGTCCCTTGGGGCTACCTTTTTTGACTCTAAAGGAAGAGGACCCTGCAAGGGCTGCCATCTGGCTGAAAAAAATCACAAGGGGCTGGGGAACGTGATACCTGGAAAGTCAGTGAAAGAGGCCAACAGTGCCCAGGCTCAAAGTCACCCAGGTAAGGCTAGTCGACAGTGCCTGGAACGTGAAGGCACCCCTCCACAGGCTTTTTCCAGGTATGTCTGCTCTGTAGCCAGAGAGCTCTGGAGAACTAGGTCTGTTCTGACTGGGAAACTGAGGCCCTTGGGAGCAGAGAGGCCATTGTTCTGGCGTCTCTTCACCAGCCAAACACCTGCTTGCACCAGGGAAGAGGATAACTGAATATAGCACAGTCTCCCTTGGCGCTACCTTTTTTTGACTCTAAGGAAAGAGACCCTGCAAAGGCTGCATCTGGCTGAAAATCAAACAGGGGGGCTGGGTCGAAGTGATACCTGGAAAGTCAGTGATAAGAGGCCCCACAGTGCCTAGGAGGCTCCAAGCCCCGGGTAAGGCTTCCACAAGTGCACCCTGGAAGCTCAAGGAAACTTACTCCACAGGAGTTTTTTTTCCCCATGTCTGCTCTGTAGCATGAGAGCTGCTCTGGAGACTAGGACGCTGTTCTGGACTGGGAAACTGAACAAGGCCCTGGGAGCAGAGAGCCATTGGTTCTGGGCGTCTTCACAGCCCAAACACTCACCTCTTGCACCAGGGAAGACTGAATAAGCAAGTCCCTTGGGCTACCTTTTTTTCTTCGACTCTAAAGGGAAGAGGACCGACCATGCAAGGCTGCATCTGGCTGAAAAACACAAGGGGCCTGGGAAAAAAAAACAACACAGTGATACCTGGAAAGTCAGTGAAAGAGGCCACAGTGCCTAGGCTCCAGCACCCCAGGTAAAGGCTTTCGACAGGTGTGAGCTCTCAAGGAACCCATCTGAAGAGCAAAGCCTCCACAGCGCTTTTATTTCCCATGTCTGCTCTGTAGCAGAGAGCTCTGGAGACATAGGTCTGTGTTCTGACTGGGAAACTGAGGCCCTGGGGAGCAGAGCCATTGTTCTGGCGGTCTTCACAGCCAAAAAAAACACCTCTTGCACAGGGAAGACACTGAATAATGGCAGCTCCCTTGGGGCTACACCTTTTTTGACTACTCTAAGGAAGAGGGGGACCCCTGCAAAGGCTGCTGCATCTGGGGCTTGAAAATCACAAGGGGGGCTGGGAAGTGATAACACAGGAAAGTCAGCTGAAAGAGGCCAACAGTGCCTAGGCTCCTAAGCACAGGTTAGGGCTTCGACAAAGTGGCCTCTGAAACCTCAAGGGAACTCCTCCACAGTGCTTTTCCCACCCCATGGTCTGCTCTGTAGCAAGAGAGCTCTGGAGTAAACTAGGTCCTGTTTGGACTGGGAAACTGGAGGCCCTGGGAAGCAGAGACCATTGTTCTGGCGTCTTCACCTGCCAAAACACCTCTTGCACACAACCAGGGAAGACTGAAATAAGCAAGTCCCTTGGGCTCTACCTTTTTTTGACTCTAAGGAAAGAGACCCTGCAAGGCTGCATCAGGCTGAAAAAAATGCACAAGGGGCTGGGGAATTGATACCTGGTGAAAAGTCAGTGAAAAGAAGGCCCACAGTGCAATGGCTACAAAGCCCCAGGTAAGGCCTGGCTTGACAGTGCACTGGGAACGGGAAGGCATCACACCCTCCACAAGCGCTTTTTTCTTCCCATGTCTGCTCTGTAGCAGGAGAGCTTGGGAGACTAGGTCTGTTCTGACTGGGAAAACTGAGGGGGGCCCTGGTTGAAGCAGCAGAGCTCAATTGTTTCTGGCGTCTTCACAAGCCAAAACACCCTCTTGCACCAGGGAAAGACTGGGAATAAAGCAAGTCTCCCTTGGGACTATACTAAAAAAACCTTTTTTGACTCTAAGGAAGAGACCCTGCAAGGGGCTGCATCTGGCGGCTGAAAAAATCACAAGGGGGCTGGGAAAGTGGATTTACCTGGAAAAGTCAGTGAAATGAGGGCCACAGTGGGGGTAGGCTCCAAAGGCCCTTGGAAAAGGCGAAAGTGTAGGGCCGATTCCAGTATCAGTGCAGTGGGAAAACGTGGGAAGGCACCGTCCACAGCGCTTTTTTTCCCCAAAGGTTCTGCTCTGTAGCAAAAGAGCTCTGGAGATCGGGTCTGTTCTGACTGGGGGAAAAACTGAGTCGCACTGGGAAGCATTAACCGAAAGGCCCAATTTGTTTTCTGCTGGTTCTTCAACAAGCCCAAAACACCTCTTGCACCAGGGGAAGACTGGAATAATAGCAGGGGTCCTTGGGCTTACCTTTTTTGACTCCTAAGGCAAAGAGATTCCTGCAAGGGCTTTGGCATCTGGCTGAAAAACTTCACCAAGGGGACTGGGAAGTGAAGTGATACCTGGAAATGTCAGTGAAAGAAGGGGGCCACAGTGGGCCTAGGCTCCAAAAGCAATCAGGGGTGTTAGGGCCATTCCGGACAAGTTGCCTGGGATCGTGTGGGAAGGCCACCCTCCACAGAGCGTCTTTTACTCCCCATGTACTGCTCTTGGTAGCAGATGAGAGCTCTGGAGGGACTAGGTCTGTGCTGGACCTGGGGAAAAACTGAGAGGTCCTGGGGATGCAGAGCGCATTGTTCTGGCGTCTTCACAGCCAAACACAAGCTTGTGCACCACGGTAGGACTGAATAAGCAGGTTCCCTTGGGCACGTACCTTGTTTTCGGAAGCTCCTAAGGAAAGAGACCCTGCATAAAAGCTGCTGGCATTTCTTTGGCTTGTGAAAATCCACAAGGGGCTGGGAAGTAGTGATACCTGGAAAGTCAGTGAAAGAGGCGGCCACCAGTTGGGCCTAGGCTCGCCAACAGCCTCCGGTAAAGGGCTTTTGACCTCATGCCCTGGAACCTGAAGGCAAAAAAAACCCCATCCTTTTCAGGAGTCTTTTTCTACATGGTCCTGCTCTGTTGCTGATAGCAGAAAGCTCTGGAGAATAGGTCTGTTTTTCTGACTGGGAAATTTACTGAGGCTATCCTGGGGGAGCAGAGCCATTGTTCTGGCGTCTTCACCAGCCAAAGCACCTCTTCTTGGCCAACAGGGCAAGGCTGAATATTGCTTGTTCCCTTGGCCTTACCTTTATTCGAGTCTAAAGGAGAGGACGATAAAAAAAGGTTGAATCTGGCTGAAATTACTTGGGCTGGGATGCGATACCTAAAAAAAAACTGCAGAATATTCCCCAAGGCGTGGGGTCTCGCTGCTTAGGGGGTACCATTTTCCTGGAAAGTTGTGAGAACACGATGAAGGTGCCCGTTTTGATTACTGGAAAGGTCAGTGAGTTGAGGGGTGAAATGAGCGGCCACCTGTCTAGGTCTCTGTCTCCACAGTTTTTTCCACAGAGCACAGTTGCATGGGCCTCATGAAGCCAGGAAAGGTTTTGTTCGGGACAGTTGCCCTTTGGTGGAATGGTTGGATACGGAAAACTGTGTGAAGGCCACCCCCCTCAAGGGCGCTTTTTCCTTCTTATCTTCCCCGTGTCTGCTCTTTGTAGCAGAGAGCTCTGGAGACTAAGGACTGTCCTGTCTGGGAAACTGAGGCCCTGGGGGAACAGAAGCATTCTTCTGGCCGCGTCTTCACAGCCAAACACCTCTTGCACCAGGGAAGACTGAATAAGCAGTCCCTTGGGCTACCTTTTTTTGACTCTAAGGAAGAGACCCTGCAAGGCTTCATCTGGCTGAAAATCACAAGG
>JAGTYA010000117.1:0-51669 GCA_024291935.2 Okapia johnstoni | reverse complement strand
GCACACATTGGGAAACAACGGTGTGGAGGGTGCCTTGACGTTCCCGGGCACTGGGGAAGCCCTAACCGGGAAGTGGGGCCTAGGCACTCTAGCCCCTGAAAACTGACTTCCCAGCTAGCAATTCCCCCGTCCAATGTGATTTTCAGACCGAATGCGGCCTAGCAGGCCGTCTTCCTTGGAGGGAGAAAAGGCAGCCCAACAGAGTGTTGATTCAATCCTCCTTCGCACAGCAAGTGTGGGGCTATTCAGAAGCCACAAAATGGGTCTGACTCCACAGCTTCAGTTTCCTAGTCAGACCAGGCCTAGTCTCGCAAGCTCTCTGCTACATAGCACACATTGTGAGGTAAAGCCCTCCCCGGGAAGTGGGGCCTGGAAGCTGAGGTCGCTAAAAATGACTTCCCAGCTAGCACTTTCCAGCCTGATGGCACCTGCACCTGGTGCAGGCTCAGCAGGCTCTCTTCCTGGAAGGGAGGAAAGGCAGCCCCAGAGAGTCGTTTTCAGGCTTCCCTCGCGGGGCAAGAGAGAAGCCCTTCAGACACCAAAACACTGGGGCTGTTCCAGGGCTTGACTTCCCAAGTCAGACCAGGCCAAGTCGCGCGAGCTCTCTGCTACAGAGCACACTTGGGTAAACAGTGGTGTGGAGGCTGCCTTGACATTCGCGGGCACTGGGAAAGCCCTACCCTGGAAGTGGGCACTAGGCGCTCCAGCCGCTGAAAACTGACTCCCCTAGCTAGCACTTCCCAGTCCAATGTGATTTTCAGGTCAAAGGAGGCCTAGCCGGCTGTCTTCTTTGGAGGGGGTAAATGCAGCCCAAGGGAGTGCTTATTCAATCTTCCCAGGTGCAAGAGGTGTTTGGCTGTTAAGATGCCACAACAATGGTTTTGCCTCCAGCCCTGAGTTTCCTGGTCAGATCAGGCCTAGTCTCCAGAGCTCACTTCTACATAGTAGACATGTGGAAAAAGCCCTGTAGAGGGTGCCTTCACTTTCCAGGGCATTGTCCAAGCCTTAAATATGTGGTGGGCCCTACTCTCTTTGGCCTCTAGTAACTGACTTTCCAGGTATCATTCCTAGCCCCATGTGATTTTCAGCCAGACGGTGGCGTGGCAGGCTGTCTTCCATGAAGGAAGCAAAGGCAGCCCAAGGTATTGCTTTTTCCATCCTCCCTCGAAAAGGAAGTGTAGGACTGTTCAGAAGCCTCTACAGTGTGTCTGCTCCCAGGGCTTCAGTTTCCCAGTCAGACCAGAACTAGTTTCAAGATCTCTCTGTTACAGAGCACACATGGGGCAAAATCTCTGAGGAGGGTGCCTTGAAGTTCCCAGGCTTCGGGAAGCCATACCCGGGCTGTGGCACCTAGGCACTACGGCCCCTAACACTGACTTTCCAGGTAGCACTTTCCAGCCCCTTGTGATTTTCATCCCCAAGGCAGCCTGGCAGGGTATCTTCCTTACAGTCATTATAGGTAGCCCTAGGAAGTGCTTATTGAATCCTCCCTGGCGCAACAGGTGTTTGGCTGTTAAGAATCCAAAACAATGGGTTTGCCTCCAGGCCTCAGTTTCCTAGTCAAACCAGGCCTTGTCTCCAGAGCTCTGTGCAATAGAGTAGAAATGTGGAAAACCACTGTGAAGGGTGCCTTCACGTTCCAGGGCACTGTCGAAGACTTACACGTGCGGTGAGCCCTACTTCCTATGGCCCCAGAAACATACTTCCCAGGTAGCAATTTCCTAGCCCCATGTGATTTTCAGCCTGTGGGCGGGGTGGCAGGATCTCTTCCATGGAAGGAGCAAAGGCAGCACAAGGTATTGCTTTTTATATCCTTCCTCGAACAGCAAGTGTTGGGGTGTTCAGAAGCCCCTCCAATGGGTCTGCTCCCAGGGCTTCAGTTTCTCAGTCAGAACAGACCTAGTCTCAAGAGCTCTCTGCTACAGAGCACACATAGGGAAACATCGAGGTGGAGGGTGCCTTGACGTTCCCGGGCACTGGGGAGGACCTGCACGGGTAGTGGGGCCTAGGCGCTCCAGCCGCTTAAAACTGACTTCCCAGCTAGCACTTCCCCGTCCAATGTAATTTTCAGCCCGAATGGGGACTAGCAGGACGTCTTCCTCGGAGGGAGAAAAGGCAGCCCAACAGAGTGCTGATTCAATCCTCCTTCGCACAGCAAGTGTGGGGCTGTTCAGAAGCCACAAAATGGGTCTGATTCCAGAGCTTCAGTTTCCTAGTCAGACCAGTCCTAGTCTCGCAAGCTCTCTGCTACAGAGCACACATTGGGAATCAAAGTTGTGGAGGGTGCCTTGATGTTCCCGGGCACTGGGAAAGCCCCACCTGGGAAGTGGCGCCTGGGAGCTCTGGCCACTAAAAACTGACTTCCCAGTTAGCACTTCCCAGGCCGATGGCACCTGCACATGGTGCAGGATCGGCAGGCTCTCTTGCTTGCAGGGAGGAAAGGCAGCCCCAGAATGTCGTTTTCAGTCTTCCCTCGCGGGGCAAGAGAAAAGCTCTACAGACACCAAAACACTGGGGCTGTTCCAGAGCTTGACTTCCCAAGTCAGACCAGGCCTTGTCGCGCGAGCTCTCTGCTACAGAGCACACTTGGGGAACCAGTGGTGTGGAAGGTGCCTTGAGGTTCCCGGGCACTGTGAAATCCCTACCCTAGAAGTGGGGACTAGGCGCTCCAGCCGCTGAAAACTGACTTCCCAGCTAGCACTTCCCAGTCCAATGTGATTTTCAGGTCAAAGGCGGCCTAGCCGGCTGTCTTCTTTGGATGGAGCAAATGCAGCCCAAGGGTATGCTTATTCAATCCGTCTTACCGAGTCAAGTGTTGGGCTGTTCAGAAGCCACAACCAAGGGTTCATGCCAGGACTTCAGTTTCCTAGTCAGACCAGGTCTAGTCTCGCGAGCTCTCTGTTACAGAGCAGACATGTGGAAAAAGCGCTGTGAGGGTTTCTTCACGTTCCAGGGCACTGTCGAAGCCTTACCTCGGCTTTGGGACCTAGGAACTATGCCCCTAGAACTGACTTTCCAGGTATCACTTCCCAGCCCCTTGTGATTTTCAGCCAAAGGCAGCCTGGCCGGGTGTCTTCCTTAGAGTCATAAAAGGCATCCCAAGGGAGTGCTTATTCAGTCTTCCCTAGTGCAAGTGGTGTTTGTGTGTGAAGAATCCACAGCAATGGGTCTGATCCCAGGGCCTCAGTTTCCCAGTCAGAACAGACCTAGTCTCAAGAGCTCTCTGCTACAGAGCACACATTGTTAATAGATCTGAGGAGTGTTCCTTGAGGTTCCCTGGCATGGGGAAGCCCTACCCGGGCGCTGGGGCCTAGGCACTGTGGCCTCTTCCACTGACTTTCCAGGTAGCACTTTCCAGCCCCTTGTGATTTTCAGCCAAAGGCAGCCTGGCAGGGTCTCTTCCTTAGAGTCATAAAAGGTAGCCCAAGGAAGGGCTTATTCAATAATCCCTGGTGCAAGAGGTGTTTGGCTGTTAAGATGCCACAACAATGGGTTTGCCTCCAGGCCTCAGTTTCCCAGTCAGACCAGGCCTAGTCTCCAGATCTCTCGGCTACAGAGCAGACATGTGGAAAAAGCACTTTGGAGGGTGCCTTCACGTTCCAGGGCACTGCTGAAGCCTTACCTGGGGTTTGGAACTTATGCACTATCGCCCCTACAACTGACTTTCCATGTAGCACTTTCCAGCCCCTTTTGATTTTCAGCCAAAAGCAACCAGGCAGGGTGTCTTCCTTAGAGTCATAAAAGGTAGCCCAAGGGAGTGCTTATTCAATCTTCCCTGGTGCAAGAGGTGTTTGTCTGTGAAGAAGCCACAACAATGGCTCTGGTCCCAGGCCCTCAGTTTCCCAGTCAGAACAGATATAGTCTCAAGAGCTCTCAGCTACAGAGCACACATGGGGCCATAGCTCTGAGGAGTGTTCCTTGAGGTTCCCTGGCTTGGGGAAGCCATACCCGGGTGCTGGGGCCTAGGCACTGTGGCCTTTTAAACTGAATTTCCAGGTAGCACTTTCCAGCCCCTTGTGATTTTCAGCCAAAGGCAGCCTGGCGGGGTGTCTTCCTTAGAGTCATAAAAGATAGCGCAAGGGTGTGCTTATTCTATCTTCCTTGGTGCAAGAGCTGTTTGGCTTTTAAGAGCCCACAACAATGGGTTTCCCTCCAGGCCTCAGTTTCCCAGTCATACCAGGCCTAGTCTCCAGAGCTCTCTGCTACAGAGCAGACATGTGGTAAAAGCATTGTGGAGGGTGCATTCATGTCCCAGGGCACGGTCGAAGCCTTACCTGGGCTTTGGGACCTAGGCACTATGGCTGCTACAATTGAATTTCCAGTTAGCACTTTCCAGCCCCTTGTGATTTTCAGGCCCAAAGCAGCGTTTCAGGATCTCTTCCTTAGAGTCATAGAAGGTAGACCAAGAGAGTGCTTATTCTGTCTTCCCTGGTGCTAGAGGTGTTTGTCGGTTAAGAAACCACAACAATGGGTCTGCTGCCAGGCCTCAGTTTCCCAGTCAGAACAGACCTAGTCTCAACAGCTCTATCGCACAGAGCACACATGGGGCAATAGCTCTGAGGAGTGTTCCTTGAGGTTCCCTGGCTTGGGGAAGCCCTACCCGGGCGATGGGGCCTAGGCACTGTGGCCTCTTCCACTGTCTTTCCAGGTAGCACTTTCCAGGCCCTTGTGATTTTCAGCCAAAGGCAGCCTGGCAGTGTGTCTTCCTTAGAGTCATAAAAGGTAGCCCAAGGGAGTGCTTATTCAATCTTCCCAGGTGCAAGAGGTGTTTGGCTGTTTAGACACCACAACAATGGATTTGCCTCGAGGCCTCAGTTTCCCAGTCAGACCAGGCCAAGTCTCCAGAGCTCTCTGCTACAGAGGAGACATGTGGAAAAAGCACTGCGGAGGGTGCCTTCACGTTCCAGGGCACTGTCGAAGCCTTACCTGGGCTTTGGGACCTAGGCACTATTAACCCTACAACTGAATTTCCAGGTAGCACTTCCCAGCCACTTCTGATTTGCAGCCCCAAAGCAGCGTTTCAGGGTGTTTTCCTTACAGTCATAAAAGGAGCCCAAGGGAGTGCTTATTCAATCTTCCCTGGTGCAAGAGGTGTTTGGCTGTTAAGACGCCACAACAATGGGTTTGCCTTAGGGCCTCAGTTTCGCATTCAGACCAGGCCTAGTCTCCAGAGCTCTCTGCTACAGAGCAGACATGTGGAAAAAGCTCTGTGGAGGGTGCCTTCACGTTCCAGGGCACTGTCGAAGCCTTACCTGGGCTTTGGGAACTAGGCACTATGGCCCCTACAACTGACTTTCCAGGTAGCACTTCCCAGCCCCTTGTGATTTTCAGCCAAAGGAAGCCTGGCAGGGTCTCTTCAGTAGAGTCATAAAAGGTAGCCCATGGGAGTGCTTATTCAATCTTCCCAGGTGGAAGAGGTGTTTGGCTGTAAAGTCTGCACCACAATGGGTTTGCCTCCAGGCCACAGTTTTCCAGTCAGACCAGGCCTAGTCACCAAAGCTCTCTGCTACAGAGCAGCCATGTGGATAAAGCGCTGTGGATGTTGCCTTCATGTTCCAGGGCACTGTCGAAGCGTTACGTGGGCTTTGGGGCCTAGGAACTATGGCCGCTACAACTGACTTTTCAGGTAGCACTTCTCAGACCCTTGTGATTTTCAGCCAAATGCAGCCTGGTAGTGTCTCTTCCTTAGAGTCATAAAAGGTAGCCCAAGGGAGTGCTTATTCAAACTTCCCAGGTGCAAGAGGTGTTTGGCTGTTAAAACACCACAACAATGGTTTTGCCTCCAGGCCTCAGTTTCCCAGTCAGACCAGGCCTAGTTTCCAGAGCTCTCTGCTACATTGCAAACATGGGGAAAAAGCGAATTTGGGACGTGCCTTCAGTTTCCAGTGCACTGTCGAAAGCTTACCTAGATTTTGAGACCTAGGCACTATGGCCCCTACAACTGACTTTCCAGGTAGCACTTTCCAGCCCCTTGTGATTTTCAGCCAAAGGCAGCCTGGCAGGGTCTCTTTCTTAGAGTCATAAAAGGTAGCCCAAGGGAGTGCTTATTCAATCTTCCCAGGTGCAAGAGGTGTTTGGCTGTTAAGATGCGACAACAATGGTATTGCCTCCAGGCCTCAGTTTCCCACTCAGACCAGGCCTAGTTTCCAGAGCTCTCTGGTACAGAGCAGACATGTGGAGAAAGCGTTGTGGAAGGTGCCATCACGTTCCAGGGCACTCTCGAAGCTTTAACTGGTCTTTGGGACCTAGGAACTATGGCCCCGACAGCCGACTTTCCAGGTAGCACTTCCCAGCCCCTTGTGATTTTCAGCCCCAAAGCAGCGTTTCAGGGTCTCTTCCTTAGAGTCATAAAAGGTAGCCCAAGGGAGTGCTTATTCAATCTTCCCTGTTGCAAGAGTTGTTTGTCTGGGAAGAAGCCACAACAATGGTTCTGCTCCCAGGGCCTCAGTTTCCCAGTCAGAACATACCTAGTCTGAAGAGCTCTCTGCTACAGAGCTCATATGGGTCAATAGCTCTGAGGAGTGTTCCTTGAGGTTCCCTGGCTTGGGGAATCCCTACCCAAGCGCAGGGGCCTAGGCACTTTGGCCTCTTCCACTGACTTTCCAGGTAGCACTTTCGACCCCTTGTGATTTTCAGCCAAAGGCAGCCAGGCAAGGTCTCTTCCTTAGAGTCATAAAAGGTAGCCCAAGCGAGTGCTTATTCAATCATCCCTGTTGCAAGAGGTGTTTGTCTGGGAAGAAGCCACAACAATGGGTCTCCTCCCAAGGCCTCAGTTTCCCAGTCAGAACAGACCTAGTCTGAAGAGCTCTCTGCTACAGAGCACACATGGGGCAATAGCTATGAGGAGTGTTCCTTGAGGTTCCCTGGCTTTGGGAAGCCCTACACGGGCCGTGGGGTCTTGGCACTGTGGCCTCTTTCACTGATTTTCCAGGTAGCACTTTCCAGTCCCTTGTGGATTCCAGCCAAAAGCAGCCTGGCAGGGTCTCTTCCTTAGAGTCATAAAAGGTACCCCAAGGGAGTGCTTATTCAATCTTCCCTGGGGCAAGAGGTGTTTGGCTGTTAAAAAGCCACAACAATGGGTTTGCCTCCAGGCCTCTGTTTCCTAGTCACACCAGGCCTAGTCTCCAGAGCTCTCTGCTACAGAGCAGACATGTGTAAAAAGCGCTATGGTTGGTGCTTTCATGTTCCAGGTCACTCCCAAAGCCTTACCTGGGCTTTGGGATCTAAGCACTATGGCCCCAACAACTGACTTTCCAGGTAGCCTGGAGGCAAAACCATTGTTGTGGCCTCTTAACAGCCAAACACCTCTTGCACCAAGGAAGATTGAATAAGCACTCCCTTGGGCTACTTTTTATGACTCTAAGGTAGAGACCTTGAACCGCTGCTTTGGGGCTGAAAATCACAAGGGGCTGGGAAGTGCTACCTGGAAAGTCAGTTGTAGGGGCCATAGTGCCTAGGTCCCAAAGCCCAGGTAAGGCTTCGACAGTGCCTTGGAACGGGAAGGCACCCTCCACCGTGCTTTTTCCACATGTCTGCTCTGTAGCAGAGAGCTCTGGAGAATGGGCCTTGTCGGAATGGGAAAATGAGGCCAGGAGGTAAACCCATTGTTGTGGCATCTTAACAGCCAAACACCTCTTGCACCTGAGAAGATTGAATAAGCACTCTCTTGGGCTACTTTTTATCACTCTAAGGAAGAGTCCCTGCCAGGTTGTCTTTGGCTGAAAATCACAAGGGGCTGAAAAGTGCTACCTGGAAAGTCACTGGGAGAGGCCACAATGCCTAGGCTCCAGCACCCGGATACGGCTTCCTCAAGCCAGGGAACCTCAAGGAACACTCCTCAGAGCTTTTTCCCCATGTGTGCTCTGTAGCAGAGAGCTCCTGAGACTAGGTCTGTTCTGACTGGGTAACTGAACCCCAGGGAGCAGACCCATTGTTTTGGCTTCATCACAGACAAACACCTCTTGCACCAGGAAAGACTGAATAAGCACTCCGTTAGGCTACCTTTTTTAACTCTAAGAAGAAACCCTGAAACGCTGCTTTGGGGCTGAAAATCACAAGGGGTTGGGAAGTGCTACCTGGAAAGTCACTTGTAGGGGCCATAATGCCTAGGTCCCAAAGCCCAGGTAAGGCTTCGACAGTGCCCTGAAACGTGAAGGCACCCTCCAAAGTGCTCTTTCCACATGTCTGCTCTGTAGAAGAGAGCTCTGGAGACTATGCCTGTTCTGACTGGGAAACTGAGGGATGGTAGGAAACCCATTGTTGTGCTGTGTTAACAGCCACACACCTCTTGCACCTGGGAAGATTGAATAAGCACTCCCTTGGGCTATCTTTTATGACTCTAAGGAAGAGACCCTGAAACGCTGCGTTGGGGCTGAAAATCAAAAGGGGCTGGGAAGTGCTACCTGGAAAGTCAGTTGTAGGGGCCATAGTGCCTAGGTCCCAAAGCCCAGGTAAGGCTTCGACAGTGCCTTGGAACGGGAAGGCACCCTCCACATCGCTTTTTCCACATGTCTGCTCTGTAGCAGAGAGCTCTGGGGACTAGGCCTGGCCTGAATGGAATACTGAGACCTCGAGGCAAACCCATTGTTGTGGCGTCTTAACAGCCAAACACCTCTTGCACCAGGGAATATTGAATAAGCACTCCCTTGGGCTACCTGTTATGATTCTAAGGAAGAGACCCTGAAACGCTGCTTTGGGGATGAAAATCAAAAGGGGCTGGGAAGTGCTACTTTGAAAGTCAGTTGTAGAGGCCATAGTGCCTAGTACCCAAAGCCCAGGTAAGTCTTCGACAGTGCCCTGGAACGTGAAGGCCCCCTCCACAGCGCTTTTTCCACATGTCTGCTCTGTAGCAGAGAGCCTTGGAGACTAGGCCTGGTCTGACTGGGAAACTGAGGGCTGGAGGCAAACCCATTGTTTTGGATTCTTAGCAGCCAAACACCCTTTGCGAAAGGGAAAATTGAATAAGCACTCCCTTGTGCTACCTATTATGACTCTAAGGAAGAGACCCTGCCAGGTTGCCATCGGGCTAAAAATCACAAGGGGCTGGAAAGTGCTAGCTGGAAAGTCAGTGTAGGGGCCATAGTGCCTAGGCCCAGCCGCCCGGGTAGGGCTTTCCCAGGGCACGGGAACAGCAAAGCACCCTCCTCAGATCTAAAGCGCCATGTGTAATCTGTAGCAGAGAGCTCGCGAGAGTAGGTTTTTGTCTGATTGGGAAACCGAGGCCCTGGAAACAGATCATTGTTGGGCCTTCTGAACAATCCAACACTTTCTGTTCGAGGGAGGATGAAAAAGCAATATCTTCAGCTGCCTTTGCTCCCTCCTTTGAAGAGAGCCTGTCACGCCGCCCTCGGGCTGAAAATCACATGGGGCTGGGAATGTTACCTGAGAGGTGAGTTTGTAGGGACCATAGCGAGTAGGACTCACTGCTCAGGTAAGGCTTAGAAAGTGCCCTGGAACGTGAAGGCACCCTCCACTGTAGAGTTTCCACATATCTGCTCTATGGCAGAGAGCTCTGGAGACTAGTCCTGGTCTGACTAGTAAATTGAGGCCTGGAGTCAAACCCATTGTTGTGGATTCTTAACAGCCAAACACCTGTTGCACCAGGGAAGATTGAATAAGCACTCCCTTGGGCTGCATTTACTCCCTCCAAAAAAGACAGCCTGCTAGATCGCATTTGACGTGAAAATCACATTGGACTGGGAAGTGCTAGCTGGGAAGTCAGTTTTCAGCTCTGGAGCGCCTAGTCCCCACTTCCAGGGTAGGGCTTTCCCAGTGTCCGGGAACATCAAGGCAGCCTCCACACCACTGTTTCCCCAAGTGTGCTCTATAGCAGAGAGCTCGCGCGACAAGGCCTGGTCTGACTAGGAAAATGAAGCTCTGAAATCAGACCCATTTTGTGGCTTCTGAACAGCCCCACACTTGCTGTGCGAAGGAGGATTGAATCAGCACTCTGTTGGGCTACCTTTTCTCGCTCCAAGGAAAACAGCCTGCTAGGCCGCATTCAGGCTCATAATCACATTGGAAGGGGAAGTGCTAGCTGGAAAGTCAGTTTTCAGTGGCTGGAGCGCCTAGGCCCCACTTCCAGGGTAGGGCTTCCACAGTGCCCGGGAACGTCAAGGCATCCTCCACATTGTTGTTTCCCAATGTGTGCTCTGTAGCAGAGAGCTCGCGAGACTAGACCTTGTCTCACTAGGAAACTGAAGTCCTGGGAGGAACCCTTTTTTGTGGCTCCTGAACAGCCCAAAACTTGATGCGGCAAGGCGGATTGAATCAGCTCTCCTTTGGGCTGCATTTACTCCCTCTAAAGAAGACAGCCGGCTAGGCCGCATTTGACCTGAAATTCACATTGGACTGGGAAGTGGTAGCCGGGAAGTCAGTTTTCAGCGGCTGGAGCGCCTAGTCCCCACTTCCAGGGTAGGGCTTTCCCAGTGCCCGGGAACGTCAAGGCAACCTCCACACCACTGTTTCCCCAAGTGTGCTCTGTAGCAGAGAGCTCGCGTGACTAGGCCTGGTCTGACTTGGGAAGTCAAGCCCTGGAACAGCCCCAGTGTTTTGGTATCTGAAGAGCTTCTCTCTTGCCCCCTGAGGGAAGCCTTAAAACATTTTTCTGGGGCTGCCTTTCTTCCCTGCAAGGAAGAGAGCCTGCCGAGCCTGCACCAGGTGCAGGTGCCATCCGGCTGGGAAGTGCTAGCTGGGAAGTCAGTTTTTAGCGGGCAGAGCTCCCAGGCCCCACTTCCCGGGGAGGTCTTTCCCAGGGCCCGGGAACATCAAGGCACTCTCCACACCACTGTTTCTCCAAGTGTGCTCTGTAGCAGAGAGCTCGCGCGACTAGGACTGGTCTGACTAGGAAACTGAGGCTCTGGAATCACACCCATTTTGTGGCTTCTGAACAGCTCCACACTTGCTGTGAGAAGGAGGTTTGAATCAGCACTCTGTTGGGCTGCCTTTTCTCCCTCCGAGGAAGACGTCCTTCTAGGCCGCATTCGGGCTGAAAATGTCATTGGACTGGGCAGTGCTAGCTGGGAAGTCAGTTTTCAGCGGATGGAGCGCCTAGGCCCAACTTCCCGGGTAGGGATTTCCCAGTGCCCGGAAACATCAAGGCACTTTCCACACCACTGTTTCTCCAAGCGTGCTCTGTAGCAGAGAGCTCGCGCGAATAGGCCTGGTCTGACTAGGACACTCAGGCTCTGGAATCAGACACATTTTGTGGCTTCTGAACAGCCCCAGACTTGCTGTGAGAACGAGGATTGAATCAGCACTCTGTTGGCCTACCTTTTCTCCATCCAAGGAAGACATACTGCTAGGCCGCATTCGGGCTGAAAATCACATTGGACTGGTAAGCGCTATCTAGGAAGTCAGTTTTCAGCAGCTGGAGCGCCTAGGCCCCACTTCCCGGGTAGGGCTTCCCCAGGGCCCGGGAGTATCAAGGCACCCTCCACACCGTTGTTTCCCAATGTGTGCTCTGTAGCAGAGAGCTCGCGAGACTAGGCCTGGTCTGACTTGGGAAGTCAAGACCTGGTTCAGCCCCAGTGTTTTGCTTTCTGAAGAGCTTCTCTCTTACCCCACGAGGGAAGGCTGAAAACGACTCTCTGGGGCTGCCTTTCCTCCCTGCAAGGAAGAGAGCCTTCCCAGCCTGCACCACGTGCAGGTGCCATCAGGCTGGGAAGTGGTAGTTGGGAAGTCAGTTTTTAGCGGCCAGAGATCCCAGGCCTCACTTCCTGGGTAGGTCTTTCCCAGGGCCTGGGAACATTAAGGCACTCTACACACCACTGTTTCTCCAAGTGTGCTCTGTAGCAGAGAGCTCGTGAGACTAGGTCTGTTCTGACTGGGAAACTGAAGCCCTGGGAGCAGACCAATTGGAGGGGCTTCTGAACACCCCAACACTTGCTGTTCGAGGGAGGATGGAAAAAGCAATACCTTGTGCTGCCTTTGCTCCTTCCATGGAAGAGATCCTGCCACGCCGCCCACAGGCTGAAAATCACATGGGGCTAGGAACTGCTACCTGGGAAGTATGTTTCTGGGGCCATAGGAAGTAGGGCCCACCGCACGTGTAAGGCTTCGACAGTGCCCTGTAACGTGAAGGCACCCTCCACAGCGGTTTTCCACATTTCTGCTCTATAGCACAGAGCTCTGGAGACAAGGCCTGGTCTGACTAGAAAACTGAGGCCTGGAGGCAAACCCATTGTTTTGGATTCTTAACAGCCAAACACCTGTTGCGCCAGGGAGGATTAAATAAGCACTCCCTAGGGCTACCTATTATGACGGTAAGGAAGATACCCTGCCAGGCTGCCTTGGGGCTGAAAATCACAAGGGGCTGGAAAGTGCTACCTGGAAAGTCAGTGTTAGGGGCCATAGCCTAGGTCCCACAGCCCGGTTATGGCTTCCCGAAGCCCGGGAACTTCAAGGCACCCTCCTCAGAGATTTTGCCCCATGTGTACTCTATAACAGAGAGATCTTGAAACTAGTTCTGGTCTGACTGGAAAACTGAAGCCCTGGGAGCAGACACATTGTAGAGGCTTCCGAACAGTCCAACACTTGCTTTTCGAGGGAGGATGGAAAAAGCAATACCTTGGGCTGCCTTTGCTTCCTTCATGGAAGACAGCCTGCCACGCCGCCGTCTGGCTGAAAATCACATGGGGCTGGGAATGATACCTGGAAAGTCAGTTAGTAGGGGCCATAGAGAGTAGGGCCCACCACATATTTAAGGCTTGGACAATGCCATGGAAAGTGAAGGCACCCTCTACAGGGCTTTTTCCACATGTCTGCTATGTAGAAGTGAGCTCTGGAGACTAGGCCTGATCGGACCAGGAAACTCAGGGCGGGAGGCAAAACCATTGTTGTGGCATCTTAACAGCCAAACACCTCTTGCACCAGGGAAGATTGAATAAGCACTCCCTTGGGCTACCTTTTATGACTCTAAGGAAGAGACCCTGAAACGCTGCTGTGGGGCTGAAAATCAAAAGGGGCTGGGAAGTGCTACCTGGAAAGTCAGTTGTAGGGGCCATAGTGCCTAGGTCTCAAAGCCCAGGTAGGGCTTCGACAGTGCCCTGGAACGTGAAGGCACCCTTCACAGTGCTTTTTCCACATGTCTGCTCTGTAGCAGAGAGCTCTGGAGACTAGTCCTGTTCTGACTGGGTAACTGAGGCCTGATGGCAAACTCATTGTTGTGGCGTCTTAACAGCCAAACACCTCTTGCACCAGGGAAGATTGAATAAGCACTCCCTTGGGCTACCTTTTATGACTTTAAGGAAGAGAACCTGCAGTCTGCCTTTTGCTGAAAACCACAAGGGGCTGGAAAGTGCTACCTGGAAAGTCAGTGGAAGAGGCCACAGTTCCTAGGCCCCACCACCCGGGTAGGTCTTCGCCAAGCCAGGGAACCTCAAGGAACCCTCCCCAGAGCTATTGCCCCATGTGTGCTCTGTAACAGAGAGATCTTGAAACTAGGTCTGTTCTGACTGGGAAACTGAGGTCCTGAGAGTAGACCCATTGTAGGGGCTACTGAACAGCCCAACACTTGCTGTTCGAGGGAGGATGGGAAAAGCAATACCTTGTGCTGCCTTTGCTCACTCCATGGAAGAGATCCTGCCACGCCGCCCTCAGGCTGAAAATCACATGGGTCTAGGAACTGCTACCTGGGAAGTATGTTTGTAGGGGCCATAAGAATTACAGCCCACCGCCTGGGTAAGGCTTCGACAGTGCCCTGGAACCTGAAGGCACCCTCCACAGCGCTTTTTCCACATGTCTTCTCTGTAACAGAGAGGTCTGGAGATAAGGCCTGGTCTGACTGGGAAACTGAGGCCTGGAGGCAAACCCATTGTTGTGGTGTCTTAACAGCCAAACACCTCTTGCACCAGGGAAGATTGAATAAACACTCCCTTGGGCTACCTTTTATGACTCTAAGGAAGAGATTCTGCCAGGCTGCCTTGGGGCTGAAAATCACAAGTGGCTGGAAAGTGCTAGCTGGAAAGTCAGTGGTAGGGGCCATAGTGCCTAGGCCCGACAGCCCGGGTAGGGTTTCCCCAGGGAGTGGGAACATCAAGGCACCCTCCTCATAGCTAATGCCCCAGTGTACTGTGTAGCAGAGAGCTCGCGAAACTAGGTCTGGTCTGACTGGGAAACTGAGGCCCTGGGAACAGAACCATTGTAGGGGCTTCTGAACAGTCCAACACTTGCTGTCCGAGGGAGGATGGAAAAAGCAATACCTTGGGCGGCCTTGGCTCCCTCCATGGAAGAGAGCCTGCCACGCAGCCCTCGGGCTGAAAATCACATGGGGCTGGGAATGTTACTTGTGAGGTGAGCTTGTAGGGGCCATAGAGAGTAGCACTCACTGCCAGGTAAGGCTAAGAAAGGGCCCTGGAACATGAAGGCACCGTCCACTGCACATTTGCCACATATCTGCTCTGTGGCAGAGAGGTCTGGAGAGTAGTCCTGGGCTGACTAGTAAATTGAGGCCTGGAGGCAAACCCATTGTTGTGGATTCTTAACAGCCAAACACCTGTTGCACCAGGGAAGATTGAATAAGCACTCCCTTGGGCTGCATTTACTCCCTCCAAAGAAGACAGACTGCTAGATCGCATTTGACCTGAAAATCACATTGGACTGGGAAGTGCTAGCTGGGAAATCAGTTTTCAGTGGCTGGAGCGCCTATGCCCCAATTCCCGGGCAGGGCTTCCTCAGGGCCCGGGAACGTCAAGGCACCCTCCACACTGTTGTTTCCCAAAGTGTGCTCTGTTGCAGAGAGCTCGCGCGACTAGGCCTGGTCTGACTAGGAAACTGAGGTCTTGAGAGGAACCCTTGGTTGTGGCTTCTGAACAGCCCAACACTTGATGCGGGAAGGCGAATTGAATCAGCACTCCCTTGGGCTGCATTTGCTCCCTGGAAAGAAGACAGCCTGCTGGACCGCATTTGACCTGAGAATCACATTGGACTGAGAAATGCTAGCTGGGAAGTCAGTTTTCAGCGGCTACAACGCCTAGTCCCCACTTCCAGGGTAGGGCTTTCCCAGTGCCCGGGAACGTCAAGGCAGCCTCCATACCACTGGTTCCCCAAGTGTGCTCTGTAGCAGAGAGCTCGCGCGACTAGGCCTGGTCTGACTTGGGAAGTCAAGCCCTGGAACAGCCCCAGTGTTTCGGTGTCTGAAGAGCTTCTATCTTGCCCCCCGAGGGAAGCCTGAAAACGACTCTCTGGGGCTGCCTTTCGTTCTTGCAAGGAAGAGAGCCTGCCAAGCCTGCACCAGGTGCAGGTGTCATCGGGCTGGGAAGTGATAGCTGGGAAGTCAGTTTTTAGCCGCCAGAGCTCCCAGGCCCCACTTCCCGGGTAGGGCTTTCCCAGTGCCCGGGAACGTCAAGGCATCCTCCACAGCTTTGTTTCCCAATATGTGCTCTGTAGCATAGAGCTTGCGAGACTAGGCCTGGTCTGACTAAGAAACTGAAGCTCTGGAATCAGACCCATGTTGTGGCTTCTGAAGAGCCCCACACTTGCTTTGTGAAGGAGAATTGAATCAGCACTCTTTTGGGGGCTGCCTTTTCTCCCTCCAAGGAAGACGGCCTCCTACGCCGTATACGGGCTGAAAATCACATTGGACGGGGAAGTGCTAGCTGGGAAGACAGTTTTCAGCGGCTGGAGCACCTAGGCACCACTTCCCGGGAAGGGCTTCCCCATTGTCCGGGAACGTCAAGGCAACCTCCACACCGATGTTTCCCAATGTGTGCCCTGTAGCAGAGGGCTCGCGAGACTAGGCCTGCTCTAACTAGGAAACTGAGGTCCTGGCAGGAACCCTTGGTTGTGGCTTCTGAACAGACCAACACTTGATGCGGGAAGCCGGATTGAATCAGCACTCCCTTGGACTGCATTTGCTCCCTCCAATGAAGACAGCCTGCTAGGCCGCATTTGACCTGAAATTCACATTGGACTGGGAAGTGCTAGCTAGGAAGTCAGTTTTCAGCGGCTGGAGCGCCTAGTCCACACTTCCAGGGTAGGGCTTTCCCAGTTCCCGGGAACGTCAAGGCAGCCTCCACACCACTGTTTCCCCAAGTGTGCTCTGTAGCAGAGAGCTCGTGCGACCAGGCCTGGTCTGACTTGGGAAGTCAATCCCTGGAATACCCCAGTGTTTTGTGGTCTGAAGAGCTTCTCTCTTGCCCCGCGAGGGAAGCCTGAAAACGACTCTCTGGGGCTGCCTTTCCTCCCTACAAGGAAGAGAGCCTGCCGAGCCTGCACAAGGTGCAGGTGCCATCGGGCTGGGAAGTGCTAGCTGGGAAGTCAGTTTTTAGCGGCCAGAGCACCCAGGCCCCACTTCCCGGGTAGGGCTTTTCCAGTGCCCGGGAACGTCAAGGCACCCTCCACAACTTTGTTTCCCAATGTGTGCTCAGTAGCAGAGAGCTTGCGAGACTAGGCCTGGTCTGACTAGGAAACTGAAGCTCTGGAATCAGACCCATTTTGTGGCCTCTGAACAGCCCCACACTTGCTGTTGAAAGGAGAATTGAATCAGCGCTCTGTTGGGCTGCCTTTTCTCCCTCCAAGGAAGACGGCCTGCTAAGCCGCATTCGGGCTGAAAATCACATCGGGCTGGGAAGCGCTAGCTGGGAAGTCAGTTTTTAGCGGCCAGAGCACCCAGGCCCCACTTTCCGGGTAGGGCTTCCCCTGTGCCCGGGAACGTCAAGGCACCCTCCACACCGTTGTTTTCCAATGTGTGCTCTGTAGCAGAGAGCTCTTGAGACTAGGTCTGTTCTGACTCGGAAAATGAAGCCCTGGGAGCAGAACCATTGGAGGGGCTTCTGAACAGCCCAACACTTGCTGTTCGAGGGAGGATGGAAAAAGCAATACCTTGGGCTGCCTTTGCTCCCTCCATGGGAGACAGCATGTCACGCTACTCTCGGGCTGAATATCACATGGGGCTGGGAAATGCTACCTGGGAAGTCCTTTTGTAGGGTCGATAGCGATCAGCGCCCAGCCCCCAGGTAAGGACTATCAGTGCCCTGGAACCTGAAGGCACCATCCACAGCGCTTTTTCCACATGTCTGCTCTGTAGCAGAGAGCTCTGAAGACTAGGCCTGGTCTGACTGGGAAACTGAGTCCCTGGGAACAGACCCATTGTTGTCGCCTCTTCACAGACAAACACCTCTTGCACCAGGGCAGATTGAATAAACACTACCTTGGGCTACCTTTTATGACTCTAAGGAAGACACCTTGCCAGGCTGCCTTTGGCTGAAAATCACAAGGGACTGGAAAGTGCTACCTGGAAAGTCAGTGAAAGAGGCCACAGTGCCTAGGCCCCACCGCCCGGATAGGGCTTCCCCAAGCCAGGGAACGTCAAGGAACACTCCTCAGAGCTATTGCCCCATGTGTGCTCTGTAGGATAGAGATCTTGAGACTAGGTCTGTTCTGACTGGGAAATTGAGGCCCTGGGAGCAGACCCATTATTGTGGTTTCTTAACCGACAAACACCTCTAGCACCAGGGAAGACAGAATAAGAACTCTCTTGGGCTACCTTCTATGACTCTAAGGAAGAGACCCTGAAACGCTGTTTTGGGTGCTGAAAATCACAAGGGGCTGGAAAGTGCTACCTGGAAAGTCAGTGGAAGAGGCCACAGTGCCTAGGCCCCAGCGCCCGGGTAGGGCTTCCCCAAGCCAGGGAACCTCAAGGAACACTCCTCAGATCTATTAACAATGTGTGCTCTGTAGCAGAGAGCTCTTGAAACTAGGTCTGTTCTGACTGGGAAACTGAGGCCCTGAGATCAGACCCATTGCTTGTGGCTTCTGCACACACAAACACACCACTTGCACTAGGGAAGACTGAATAAGCACTCCCTTGGGCTACCTTTTATGACTCTAAGGAAGACACCCGGCCAGGCTGCCTTTGGCTGAAAATCACAAGGGGCTGGGAAGTGCTACCTGGAAAGTCAGTCGTAGGGGCATAGTGCCTAGGTCCCAAAGCACAGGTAAGGCTTCGACAGTGCCCTCGAATGTGAAGGAACCCTCACAGCGCTTTTTCCACATGTCTGCTCTGTAACAGAGAGCTCGCGAGACTAGACCTGGTCTGACTAGGAAACTGAATTCCTGTCATGAACCCTTGGTTGTGGCTTCTGAACAGCTCAACACTTGACGCGGTAAGGCGGATTGAATCAGCACACCCTTGGGCTGCATTTGCTCCATCCAAAGAAGACAGCCGGCTAGGCCGCCTTTGACCTTAAAATCACATTGGACTGGGAAGTGCTAGCTGGGAAGTCAGTTTTCCGCCGCGGCTGGAGCGCCTAGTCCCCACTTCCAGGGTAGGGCTTTCACAGTGCCCGGGAACCTCAAGACACCCTCCACACCACTGATTCCCCAAGTGTGCTCTGTAGCAGAGAGCTCGCGCAACAAGCCCAGGTCTGACTTGGGAAGTCAAGCCCTGGAACAGCCCCAGTGTTTTGGTGTCTCTGAAGAGCTTTTCTCTCTTGCCCCGCGAGGGAAGACTAAAAACGACATTCTGGGGCTGCCTTTCCTCCCTGCAAGGAAGAGAGCGTGCCGAGCCTGCACCAGGTGCAGGTGCCATCGGGCTGGGAAGTGCTAACTGGGAAGTCAGTTTTTAGTGGCCAGAGCTCCCAGGCCCCACTTCCCGGGTAGGGCTTTCCCAGGGCCCGGGAACATCAAGGCACCCTCACACAACTTTGATTCCCAATGTGTGCTCTGTAGCAGAGAGCTTGCGAGACTAGGCCTGGTCTGAATAGGAAACTGAAGCTCTGGAATCAGACCCATTTTGTGGCTTCTGAACAGCCCCACACTTGCTGTGCGAAAGGAGGATTGAATCAGCACTCTGTTGGGCTGCCTTTTCTCCCTCCCTCCAAGGAAGACGGCCTGCTAGGCCACATTCGGGCTGAAAATCACATTGGAAGGGGAAGTGCTAGCTGGAGAAGTCAGTTTTTCAGCGGCTGGAGTGCCTAGGCCCCACTTCCAGGGTAGGGCTTTCCCCAGTGCGCTGGGAACGTCAAGGCACCCTCCACACCATTGTTTTCCCAAAGTGTGCTCTGTAGCAGAGAGCTCACGGGACTTAGGCCTGGTCTGACTTGGGAAGTCAAGCCCTGGAACAACCCCAGTTTTTGGTGTCTGAAGAGCTTCTCTCTTGCCCCGCGAGGGAAGCCTGAAAACGACTCTCTGGGGCTGCCTTTCCTCCCTTGCCAGGAAGAGAGCCTGCCGAGCCTGCACAGGTGTACAGGCGCCATCGGGCTGGGAAGTGCCAGATTGGAAGTCAGTTTTTAGCGGGCAGAGCTCCCATGCCCCACTTCCCTGGTAGGGCTTTCCCAGTGCCAGGGAACCCCAAGGCACTCTCCACACCACTGTTTCTCCAAGTGTGCTCTGTAACAGAGAGCTCGCGCGACTAGGCCTGGTCTGACTAGGAAACTGAAGCTCTGGAATCAGACCCATTTTGTGGCTTCTGAACAGCCCCACACTTGCTGTGCGGAGGATTGAATCAGCACTCTGTTGGGCTGCCTTTTCTCCCTCCAAGGAAGACGTCTTGCTAGGCCGCATTCGGGCTGAAAATCACATTGGACTGGGAAGGGCTAGCTGGGAAGTCAGTTTTCAGCGGCTGGAGTGCCTAGGCTCCAATTACCGGCCAGGGCTTCCTCTGGGCCCGGGAACGTCAAGGCACCCTCCACACTGTTGTTTCCCAAAGTGTGCTCTGTTGCAGAGAGCTGGCGCGACTAGGCCTTGTCTGACTAGGAAACTGACGTCGTGGGAGGAACCCTTGGTTGTGGCTTCTGAACAGCCCAACACTTGATGCTGGAAGGAGGATTGAATCAGCATTCCCTTGGGCTGCATTTTCTCCCTGCAAAAAAGCCAGCCTGCTAGACCGCATTTGACCTGAAAATCACATTGGACTGAGAAATGCTAGCAGGGAAGTCAGTTTTCAGCGGCTACAGCGCCTAGTCCCCACTTCCAGGGTAGGGCATTCCCAGTGCCCGGGAACGTCAAGGCAGCCTCCACACCACTGTTTCCCCAAGTGTGCTCTGTAGCAGAGAGATCGTGTGACTAGGTCTGGTCTGACTTGGGAAGTCAAGCCCTGGATCAGACCCAGTGTTTTGGTGTCTGAAGAGCTTCTCTCCTCCCCCGCAAGGGAAGCCTGTAAACGTCTCTCTGGGGCTGCCTTTCCTCCCTGCAAGGAAGAGAGCCTGCCGAGCCTGCACCAGGTGCAGGTGCCATCGCGCTGGGAATTGCTAGCTTCGAAGTCAGTTTTTAGCCGGCAGAGCTCCCAGGTCCCACTTCCCTGGTAGGGCTTTCCCAGTGCCAGGGAACCCCAAGGCACTCTCCACACCACTGTTTCTCCAAGTGTGCTCTGTAACAGAGAGCTCGCGCGACTAGGCCTGGTCTGACTAGGAAACTGAAGCTCTGGAATCAGACCCATTTTGTGGCCTCTGAACAGCCCCACACTTGCTGTTGATAAGAGGATTGAATCAGCGCTCTGTTGTGCTGCCTTTTCTCCCTCCAAGGAAGACGGCCTGCTAGGCCGCATTCGGGCTGAAAATCACATTGGACGGGGAAGTGCTAGCTGGGAAGTCAGTTTTAAGCGGCTGAAGCTCCTAGGCTGCACTTCCCGGGTAGGGCTTCCCCAATGACTGGGAACGTCAAGGCACCCTCCACACCGTTGTTTTCCAATATGTTCTCTGTAGCAGAGAGCTCTTGAGACTAGGTCTGTTCTGACTGGGAAACTGAGGCCCTGGGGCATACCAAATGTTGTGGCTTCTTAACAGACAAACACCTCTTGCACCAGGGAAGATTGAATAAGCACTCCCTTGGGCTACCTTTTTTGACTCTAAGGAAGAGTAACTGAAACGCTGCTTTGGGGCTGAAAATCACAAGGGGCTGGGAAGTGCTACCTGGAAAATCAGTTGTATGGGCGACAGTGTCTAGGTCCCAAAGCCCAGGTAAGGCTTCGACAGTGCCCTGGAACGTGAAGGCACCATCCACAGCGCATTTTCCACATGTTTGCTCTGTAGCAGAGAGCTCTGGAGACTAGGCCTGGTCTGAATGGGAAAATGAGGCCTGGAGGCAAACCCATTGTTGTGGCGTCTTAACAGCGAAACACCTCTTGCACCAGGGAAGATTGAATAAGCACTCCCTTGGGCTACCTTTTATGACTCTAAGGAAGAGAACCTGCCAGGCTGCCTTTAGCTGAAAATCACAAGGGGCTGGAAAGCGTAACCTGGAAAGTCAGTGGAAAAGGCCACGGTGCCTGGGCCCAGCGCCCATGTAGGGCTTCCTCAAGCCAGGGAACCTCAAGGAACACTCCTCAGAGCTATTGCCCCATGTGTGCTCTGTAGCAGAGAGCTCTTGAGACTAGGTCTGTTCTGACTGGGAAACTGAGGCCCTGGGAGCAAATCCATTGTTGTGGCTTCTTAACAGACAAACACCTCTTGCACCAGGAAAGATTGAGTAAGCACTCCCTTGGGCTACCTTTTATGACTCTAAGGAAGAGACCCTGAAACGCTGCTTTGGGGGTGAAAATCACAAGGGGCTGGGAAGTGCTACCTGGAAAGTCAGTTGTAGCGGCCATAGTGCCTAGGTCCCAAAGCCCAGGTAAGGCTTCGACAGTGCCCTGGAACGTGAAGGCACCCTCCACAGCGCTTTTTCCACATGTCTGCTGTTTAGCAGAGAGATCTGGAGACTAGTCCTGGTCTGACTGGGAAACACAGGCCTGGAAGCAAACCCATTGTTGTGATGTCTTAACAGCCAAACACGTCTTGCACCTGGGAAGATTGAATAAGCACTCCCTTGGGCTACCTTTTATGACTCTAAGGAAGACATCCTGCCAGGCTGCTTTGGCTGAAAATCACAAGGGGCTCAAAATTGCTACCTGAAAAGTCAGTTGTAGGGGCCAGAGTGCCTAGGTACCAAAGCACAGGTAAGGCTTCAACAGTGCCCTGGAATGTCAAGGCACCCTCCACAGCGCTTTTTCCACATGTCTGCTGTGTAGCAGGAGCTCTGGAGACTAGTCCTGGTCTGACTGGGAAACTCAGGCCTGGAGGCAAACACATTGTTGTGGTGTCTTAAGAGCCAAACACCTCTTGCACCTGGGAAGATTGAATAAGCACTCCCTTGGGCTACCTTTTATGACTCTAAGGAAGAGACCCTGCCAGGCTACTTTTGGGTGATAATCACAAGGGGATGGATAGTGCTACCTGGAAAGTCAGTGGAAGAGGCCACAGTGCCTAGGCCCTACCGCCCGGGTAGGGATTCCCCAAGCCAGGGAACCTCATGGAACACTCCTCAGAGCTATTGCCCCATGTGTGCTCTGTAGCAGAGATCTCTTGAGATTAGGTATGTTCTGACTGGGAGACTGAGGCCCTGGCAACAGACCCATTGTTGCGGCTTCTTAAGAGACAAACAACTCTTGCAACAGGGAAGATTGAATAAGCACTCTCTTGGACTACCTTTTATGACTCTAAGGAAGAGACCCTGAAACGCTGCTTTGGGGCTTAAAATCAAAAGGGGCTGGGAAGTGCTACCTGGAAAGTCAGTTGTAGGGGCCATAGTGCCTTGGTCCCATAGAGCAGGTAAGGGTTCGACAGTGCCCTGGAACATGAAGGCACCCTCCACATCGCTTTTTTTCCACATGTCTGCTGTGTAGCAGAGAGCTCTGGGGAATAGTCCTGGTCTGACTGGGAAACACAGGGCCTGGAGGCAAACCCATTGTTGTGGTGTCTTAACAGCCAAACACCTCTTGCACCTGGTAAGATTGAATAAGCACTCCCTTGGGCTACCTTTTATGACTCTATGGAACACACCCTGCCAGGCTGCCTTTGGCTGAAAATCACAAGCGGATGGAAAGTGCTACCTGGACCTGGAAAGTCATAGTGCCTAGGGGCCCATGTAAGCCTAGTGCCCCAAAGGCCCCTCATGTTTTCCAAGGCTTCAACAGTGCCTTGGAACGTGAAGGACTGGGCAACCCTCCACAGCGCTTTGTTCCACATGTCTGCTCTGCAGCAGAGAGCTCTTTGAGACTAGGTCTGTTCTGACTGGGAAACTGAGGCCCTGGGAGCAGACCCATTGTTGTGGCTTCTTAACAGACACAAACACCTTTCTTGCACCAGGGGAAGATTGAATAAGCACTCCCTTGGGCTACCTTTTATGACATCTTGCTACAAGGGAATATTGAATAAGCACTCCCTTGGGCTACACCTCTATGCACACCCTGCCTGCCTTTGGCTGAAAATCACAAGCGGCTGGGAAGTGCTACCTGGACATTCAGTTGTAGGGTCCATAGTGCCTAGGTCCCAAAGCCCAGGTAAGGCTTCGACAGTGCCTTAGAACGTGAAGGCACCCTCGACAGCGCTTTTTCCACATGTCTGCTCTGTAGCAGAGAGGTCTGGAGATTTGGCCTGGTCTGAATGGGAAACTGAGTTGTGGAGGCAAAACCATTGTTGTGGCGTCTTAACAGCCAAACACCTCTTGCACCTGGGAAGATTGAATAAGCACACCCTTGGGCTACCTTTTATGACTTTAAGGAAGAGACCCAGCCAGGCTGTCTTTGGCTGAAAATCACAAGGGGCTGGAAAGTGCTACCTGGAAAGTGAGTTGCCGAGGCCAGAGTGCCAAGTCCCCACCGCCCGTTTAGGGCTTCCCCAAGCCAGGGAACCTCAAGGAACACTCCTCAGAGCTATTGCCCCACGTGTGCTCTGTAGCAGAGAGCTCTTGAGACTAGGTCTTTTCTGACTGGGAAACTGAGGCCCTGTGAGCAGACCCATTGTTGTGGCTTCTTCACAGACAAACACCTCTTGCACCAGGGAAGATAGAATAAGCATTCCCTTGGGCTACCATTTATGACTCTAAGGAAGACACCCTGCCAGACTGCCTTTGGCTGAAAATCACAAGGGGCTGGAATGTGCTACCTGGAAATTCAGTTGTAGGGGGAATAGTGCCTATGTTCCAAAGCCCAGGTAAGGCTTCGACAGTGCCTTGGAACGTGAAGGAACCTTCCACAGCGCTTTTTCCACATGTCTGCTCTGTAGCAGAGAGCAATGGAGACTAGACTGGTCTGAATGGGAAACTGAGGCCGGGAGGCAAACCCATTGTTGTGGCGTCTTAAGAGCCAAACACCTCTTGCACTAGGGAAGATTGAATAAGCACTCCCTTGGGCTACCTTTTATGACTATCAGAAAGAGACCATGAAACGCTGCTTGGGGTGCAAATCAAAAGGGGCTGGAAGTGCTACCTGGAAAGTCAGTGGAAGAGGCCACAGTGCCTAGGCCCCACCGCACGGGTAGGGCTTCCCCAAGCCAGGGAACCTCAAGGAACTCTCCGCAGAGCTACTGTCCGATGTGCGCTCTGTAGCAGAGAGCTCTTGATACTTGGTCTGTTCTGACTGGGAAACTGAGGCCCTGGGAGCAGACCCATTGTTGTGGCTTCTTCACAGACAAACACCTTTTGCACCAGGGAAGATTGAATAAGCACTCCCTTGGGCTACCTTTTATGACTCTAAGGAAGAGACCCAGCCAGGCTGCCTTTGGCTGATATTCAGTAGGGGCTTGAAAGTGCTACCTGGAAACTCAGTGGAAGAGGCCACAGTGCGTATGCCCCACCGCCAGGGTAGGGTTTCCCCAAGCCAGGGATCCTCACGGAACACTCCTCAGAGCTATTGCCCCATGTGTGCTCTGTAGCAGAGAGATCTTGTGACTAGGTCTGTTCTGACTGGGAAACTGAGGCCCTGGGTGAAGAGCCATTGTTGTGGCTTCTTCACAGACAAACACCTCTTGCTCCAGGGAAGATTGAATAAGCACTCCATTGGGCTACCTTTTATGCCTCTAAGAAAGAGACCCTGAAACGCTGCTTTGGGGCTGAGAATCAAAAATGGCTGGGAAGTGCTACCTGGAAAGTCAGTTGTAGGGGCCATAGTGCCTAGGTCCCAAAGCCCAGGTAAGGCATCGACAGTGCCCTGAAACTTGAAGGCACTCTCCACAGCTCATTTTCCCACATGTCTGCTCTGTACCAGAGAGCTCTGGAGACTAGGCCTTGTCTGAATGGGAAACTGAGGCCTGGAGGCAAAACCCATTGTTGTGGGTGTCTTAACAACACAAACACCTCTTGCACCTGGGAAGATTCAATAAGCCCTTCCTTGGGCAACCTTTTATGACTCTAAGGAAGAGACCCTGCCAGGCTGCCTTTGGGTGAAAATCACAAGTGGCTGGAAAATGCTACCTGGAAAGTCAGTGGAAGAGACCACAGTTCTAGGCCCCACCGCCGGGGTAGGGCTTCCCCAAGCAAGGAAACCTCAAGGAACACTCCTCAAGCTATTGCTCCATGTGTGCTCTGTAGTAGAGAGCTCTTGAGACTAGGTCTGTTCTGACTGGGAAACTGAGGCCCTGGGAGCAGACCCATTGTTGTGGCTTCTTCACAGACAAACACCTCTTGCACCAGGGAAGATTGAATAAGCACTCCCTTGGGCTACCTTTTATGACTCTAAGGAAGAGACCCTGCCAGGCTGCTTTTTGGCTGAAAATCACAAGGGGCTGGGAAGTGCTACCTGGAAATTCAGTTGTAGGGGCCATAGTGCCTAGGTCCCAAAGCCCAGGTAAGGCTTCGACAGTGCCCTGGAACGTGAAGGCACCCTCCACAGCGCTTTTTTCCACATGTCTGCTCTGTAGCAGAGAGCTCTGGAGACTAGGCCTGGTCTGAATGGGAAACTGAGGCCTGAAGGCAAACCCATTGTTGTGGCGTCTTAACAGCCAAACACCCTTTTGCACCAGGGAGGATTGAATAAGCACTCCCTTGGGCTACCTTTTATGACTCTAAGGAAGAGACACTGACAGGCTCCCTTGGGGCTGAAAATCACAAGGGGCTGGGAAGTGCTACCTGGAAAGTCAGTGATAGGGGCCATAGTGCCTAGGCCCAACTGCCCGGGTAGAGCTTTCCCAGGGCCCAGGAACAGCAAGGCACCCTCCACAGATCTAAAGCCCCATGTGTAATCTGTAGCAGAGAGCTCGCGAGACTAGGTCTGGTCTGACTGGGAAAATGAGGACCTGGGAACAGAACCATTGTAGGGGCTTCTGAACAGTCCAACACTTTCTGTTCCAGGGAGGATGAAAAAGCACAATCCTTGGGCTGCCTTTGCTCCCTCCATGGAAGAGAGCCTGCCAAGGCCTGCCCTCGGGCTGAAAATCACATGGGGCTGGGAATGTTACCTGGGAAGTGGGTTTTTAGGGACCATAGCGCCTAGGACTCACTGCCCAGGGTAAGGCTTAGAAAGTGCCCTGGAACGTGAAGGCACCCCTCCACAGCACATTTTCCCACATGTCTGCTCTGTAGCAGAGAGCTCTGGAGACTAGGTCTGGTCTGACTAGGAAACTGAGGCCTGGGAGGCAAACCCATTGTTGTGGCGTCTTCACAGCCAAACACCTGTTGCACCAGGGAGGATTGAATAAGCACTCCCTTGGGCTACCTTTTATGACTCTAAGGAAGAGAGACTGCCGAAAGGCTGCTTTGGGGCTGAAAATCACAAGGGGAAGAAAGTGCTACCTGGAAAGTCAGTTTTAGGGGCCATAGTGCCTAGAACCCACAGCCCGGGTAGGGCTTCCCCAAGCCCGGGAACGTCAAGGCACCCTCCACAAAGCTATTGCCACATGTGTGCTCTGTAGCAGAGAGCTTCTGAGAGACTAGGTCTGTTCTGACTGGGAAACTGAGGCCCTGGGAACAGAACCATTGTTGTGGCTTCTGAACAGCCCAACACTTGCTGCACCAGGGAGGATTGAATAAGCACTACCCTTGTGGCTGCCTTTTATCCCTCCAAGGAAGAGAGCCTGCTACACTACCGCATTTGGGCTGAAAATCACATAGGGGGGAATGTGGGAAAGTGCTACCTGGGAAGTTCAGTTTTTAGGGGCCATAGTGCCTAGGGCCCACCGCCCAGGTAGGGCTTCCCAGTGCCCTGGAACCTCAAGGCACCCTCCACAGCGCTTTTTCCCCAAGTGTCTGCTCTGTAGCAGAGAGCTCTGGAGACTAGGCCTGGTCTGACTAGGAAACTGAGGCCTGGAGGCAAACCCCATTGTTGTGGCTTTTTAACAGTCAAACACCTCTTGCATCAGGGAAGATTGAATAAGCACTCCCTTGGGCTACCTTTTATGACTCTAAGGAAGAGAGACCTGCCAGGCTGCAACAGTTGAAAATCACAAGGGGCTGGGAAAGTGCTAGCTGGGAAAGTCAGTGGTTAGCGGCCACAGTGCCTAGGCCCCCACCGCCCGGGTAGGGCTTCCCCAAGCCAAGGAACTCAAGGAACCCTCCTCAGAAGTATTGCCCCATGTTGTGCTCTGTAGCAGAGAGCTCTTTGTGACTAGGTCTGTTCTGACTGGGAAACTGAGGCCCTGGGCACAGACCCATTGTTGGGGGCTTCTGAACAGCCCAACACTTGCTGTTCGAGGGAGGATGAAAAAAGCAATAACTTGTGCTGCCTTTGCTCACTCCAAGGAAGAGATCCCTGCCAAGCCCAGCTGCACTCAGCTGAAAATCACATGGCTGGGAAGTGCTACCTGGAAAGTCATGTTTGTATGCGCCATAGAAATTAGGGCCCCACCGCCCGGGTAAAGCTTCGACAGTGCCCTGGAACGTGTAGGCACACTTCCACAGCGCTTTTTTCCACATGTCTGCTCTGTAGCAGAGAGCTCTGGAGACTAGGCCTGGTCTGACTAGGAAACTGAGGCCTGGAGGCAGAGCCCATTATTGTGGCTTCTTAACAGCCAAACACCTGTTGCGCCAGGGAGGATTGAATAAGCACTCCCTTGGGGGCTATCCTTTATGACTCTAAGGAAGAGACCCTGCCAGGCTGCCTTCTGGCTGAAAATCACAAGGGGCTGGAAAGTTCTAGCTGGAAAGTCAGTTGGAAGGGGCCATAGTTCCTAGGCCCCACCTCCCGGGTAGGGCTTCCCCAGGGCCCGGGAAACGTCAAGGCACCCTCTTCAGAGCTAAAGCCCCATGTGTGCTCTGTAGCAGAGAGCTCGTGAGAGACTAGGTCTGGTCTGACTGAGAAACTGAGGCCCTGGGAACAGAACCATTGTAGGGGCTTCTGAACACTTCTCCAAAACTTGCTGTTCACCACGGGAGGATGGAGAAAGCAATACCTTGGGCTGACTTTGCTCCCTCCATGGAAGAGAGCCTGCGATGCCGCCCTCGGGCTGAAAATCACATGGGGCTGGGAAGTGTTAAGTGCGAAAGTCAGTTTTTAGGGGCCATAGCGAGTAGGACTCACTGCCCAGGTAAGGCTTAGAAAGTGCCCTGGAACGTGAAGGCACTGTCCCACAACACATTTTCCCACATATTTGCTCTGTGGCAGAGAGCTCTGGAGACTAGGCCTGGTCTGACTAGGAAATTGAGGCCTGGAGTCAAACCCATTGTTGTGGATTCTTAACAGCCAAACACCTGTTTCACCAGGGAAGATTGAATAAGCACTCCCTTGGGCTGCATTTTACTCCCTCCAAGAAGACAGCCTGCTAGGCTGCATTTGACCTGAAAATCACATTGGGCTGGGATGTGCTAGCTGGGAAGTCAGTTTTCAGCGGCTGGAGCACCAGCGCCCCACTTCCCGGGTAGGGCTTCCCCAGTGCCCGGGAACGTCAAGGCACCCTCCACAACTTTGTTTCCCAATGTGTGCTCTGCAGCAGAGAGCTCGCGAGACTAGACCTGGTCTGACTAGGAAACTGAGGTCCTGGGAGGAACCCTTGGTTGTGGCTTCTGAGCAGCCCAACACTTGATGCAGGAAGGCGGATTGAATCAGCTCTCCCTTGGGGTGCACTTACTCCCTCCAAAGAAGACAGCCTGGTAGGCCGCATTTGACCTGAAAATCACATTAGACTGGAAAGTGCTAGCTGGGAAGTCAGTTTTCAGCGGCTGGAGCGCCTAGGCCCCACTTCCCGGGTAGGGCTTCCCCAGTGCCAGGTAACGTCAAGGCAGCCTCCACACCGTTGTTTCCCAATGTGTGCTCTGTAGCAGAGAGCTCGCGAGACAAGGCCTGGTCTGACTAGGAAACTGAGGTCCTGGGGGGGAACCCTTGGTTGTGTCTTCTGAACAGCCCAACACTTGATGCGGGAAGGCGGATTGAATCAGCACTCCCTTGGGCTGCATTTGCTCCCTGCAAAGAAGACAGCCTGCTAGGCCGCATTTGACCTGAATATCATATTGGACTGGGAAGTGCTAGCTAGGAAGTCAGTTTTCAGGAGCTGCAGAGCCTAGTTCCCACTTCCCGGGTAGGGCTATCCCAGGGCCCGGGAACGTCAAGGCACCCTCCACACCACTGGTTCCCCAAGTGTGCTCTGTAGCAGAGAGCTCACGCAACTAGGCCTGGTCTGACTTGGGAAGTCAAGCCCTGAAACAGCCATAGTGTTTTGGTGTCTGAAGAGCTTCTCTCTTGCCCCGTGAGGGAAGCCTGAAAAAACGACTTTCTGGGGCTGCCTTTCTTCCCTGCAAGGAAGAGAGCCTGCCGAGCCTGCACCAGGTGCAGGTACCAGCGGGCTGGGAAGTGCTAGCTGGGAAGTCAGTTTTTAGCGGCCAGAGCTCCAAGGCCCCACTTCCCGGGGAGGGCTTTCCCAGTGCCTGGGAACATCAAGGCACCCTCCAGAGCTTTGTTTCCCAATGTGTGCTCTGTAGCAGAGAGCTTGCGAGACTAGGCCAGGTCTGACTGGGAAACTGAGGCCTGAAGGCAAACCCATTGTTGTGGCGTCTTAATAGCCAAACACCTCTTGCAGCTGGGAAGATTGAATAAGCATTCCCTTCGGCTACCTTTTATGACTCTAAGGAAGACACCCTGCCAGGCTGCCTTTGGCTGAAAATCACAAGGTGGTGGGAAGTGCTACATGGAAATTCAGTTGTAGGGGCCATAATGCCTAGGTCCCAAAGTCCATGTACAGCTTCGACAGTACCCTGGAACGTGATGTCACCCTCCATAGCGCTTTTTCCTCATGTCTGCTCTGTAGCAGCGAGCTCTGGAGACTAAGCCTGGTCTGACTGGGAAACTGAGGTCTGGAGGAAAACCCATTGTTGTGGCGTCTTAACAGCCAAACACCTTTTGCACCAGGGACGATTGAATAAGCACTCCCTTGGGCTACCTTTTATGACTCTAAGGAAGAGACCCTGAAATGCTGCTTTGGGGTTGAAAATCAAAAGGCGCTGGGAAGTGCTACCTGGAAAGTCAGTTGTAGGGGCCATAGTGCCTAGGTCCCAAAGCCCAGGTAAGGCTTCGACAGTGCCCTGCAACCTGAAGGCACCCTCCACAGCGCTTTTTCCACATGTCTGCTCTGTAGCAGAGAGCTCTGGAGACTAGGCCTGGTCTGACTGGGAAACTGAGGCCTGAAGGCAAACCCATTGTTGTGGCGTCTTAATAGCCAAACACTTCTTGCAGCTGGGAAGATTGAATAAGCATTCCCTTCGGCTACCTTTTATGATTCTAAGGTAGAGACCCTGACAGGCTGCCTTTGGCTGAAAATCACAAGGGTTGGAAAGTGCTACCTGGAAAGTCAGTGGAAGAGGCCACAGTGCCTAGGCCCCTCCGCCCGGGTAGGGCTTCCCCAAACCAGGGAATCTCAAGGAACACTCCTCAGAGCTATTGCCCCATGGGTGCTCTGTAGCAGAGAGCTCTTGAGACTAGGTCTGTTCTCACTGGGAAACTAAGGCCCTGGGAGCAGAAACATTGTTGTGTCTTTTTCACAGACAAACACCTCTTGCACCAGGGAAGATTGATTAAGCACTCCTTTGGGCTACCTTTTATGACTCTATGGAAGACACCCTGCCAGGCTGTCTTTGGCTGAAAATCACAAGGGGCTGGAAAGTGCTACCTGGAAAGTCAGTTTTAGGGGCCATAGTGCCTAGGTCCCAAAGCCCAGGTAAGGCTTCGACAGTGCCCTGGAACGTGAAGGCACCCTCCACAGCGCTTTTTCCACATGTCTCCTCTGTAGCAGAGAGGTTTGGAGACTAGGCCTGGTCTGACTGGGAAACAGAGGCCTGGAGGCAAACCCATTGTTGTGACGTCTTAACAGCCAAACCATACTTGCACCAGGGAAGATTGAATAAGCACTCCCTTGGGCTACCTTTTATGACTCTAAGGAAGACACCCTGCCAGGCTTCCTTCGGCTGAAATTCACAAGGGGATGGAAAGTGATACCTGGAATGTCAGTTGTAGGGGCCATAGTGCCTAGGTCCCAAAGGCCAGGTAAGGCTTCGACAGTGCCCTGGAACATGAAGGCACCATACACAGCGCTATTTACACATGTCTGCTCTGTAGCAGAGAGCTCTGGAGACTAGGTCTGTTCTGACTGGGAAACTGAGGCCTGGAGGCAAACCCATTGTTGTGGCGTCTTAACAGCCAAACACCTCTTGCACCAGGGAAGATTGAATAAGCACTCCCTTGGGCTACCTTTTATGACTCTAAGGAAGAGACCCTGCCAGGCTGCCTTTGGCTGAAAATCACAAGGGGCTGGAAAGTGCTACCTGGAAAGTCAGTGGAAGAGGCCACAGTGCCTAGGCCCCAGCGCCCGGGTAGGGCTTCCCCAAGCCAGGGAACCTCAAGGAACATTTCTCAGAGCTATTTTCACATGTGTGCTCTGTAGCAGAGAGCTCTTGAGACTAGGTCTGTTCTGACTGGGAAACTGAGGCCCTGGGAGCAGACCCATTGTTGTGGCTCTTAACAGCACAAACACCTCTTGCACCAGGAAGATTGAATAAGCACTCCCTTGGGCTACCTTTTATGAATCTAAGGAAGAGACCCTGCCAGGCTGCCTTTGGCTGAAAATCACAAGGGGCTGGGAAGTGCTACCTGGAAATTCAGTGTAGGGGCCACAGTGCCTAGGTCCCAAAGCCCAGGTAAGGCTTCGACAGTGCCCTGGAACCTGAAGGCACTCTCCACAGCAGTTTTTCCACATGTTTGCTCTGTAGCAGAGAGCTCTGAAGACTAGGCCTGGTCTGACTGGGAAACTGAGGCCTGGAGGCAAACCCATTGTTGTGGCTTCTTAACAGCCAAACACCTCTTGCACCAGGGAAGATTGAATAAGCACTCCCTGGGCTACCTTTTATGACTCTAAGGAAGAGACCCTGCCAGGCTGCCTTTGGCTGAAAAATCACAAGGGGCTGGAAAAAGTGCTACCTGGAAATGTCAGTGGAAGAGGCCACAGTGCCTAGGCCCAAAGTGCCCGGGTAGGGCTTCGACAAGTGCCCTGGAACCCTGAAGGAACCCTCCACAGAGCTATTTTACCCATGTGTGCTCTGTAGCAGAGAGCTCTGGAGACTAGGTCCTGTTCTGACTGGGAAACTGAGGCCCTGGGAGCAGACCCATTGTTGTGGCTTCTTAAGAGCCAAACACCTCTTGCACCAGGGAAGATTGAATAAGCACTCCCTTGGACTACCTTTTATGACTCTAAGGAAGAGACCCTGAAACGCTGCATTTGGCTGAAAATCACAAGGGGCTGGGAAGTGCTACCTGGAAAGTCAGTGTAAGAGGCCACAGTGCCTAGGCCCCAGCACCCGGTAAGGGCTTCCCAAAGCCAGGGAAACCTCAAGGAACACTCCTCAAAGCTATTGCCCCATGTGTGCTCTGTAGCAGAGAGCTCTGGAGACTAGGTCTGTTCTGACTGGGAAACTGAGAGCCCTGGGAGCAGACCCATTGTTGTGGCTTCTTAACAGACAAACACCTCTTGCACCAGGGAAGATTGAATAAGCACTCCCTTGCCTCTGCCTTTTATGACTCTAAGGAAGAGACCCTGAAAACGCTGCTTTGTGGCTGAAAATCACAAGGGGCTGGGAAGTGCTACCTGGAAAGTCAGTTGTAGGGGCCATAGTGCCTAGGTTCCAAAGCCCAGGTAAGGCTTCGACAGTTCCCTGGAACGTGAAGGCACCCTCCACAGCGGCTTTTTCCACATGTCTGCTCTCGTAGCAGAAGCTCTGGAGACTAGGACTGGTCTGACTGGGAAACTGAGGCCTGGAGGCAAACCCACTGTTGTGGCGTCTTAACAGCCAAACACCTCTTGCACCAGGGAAGATTGAATAAGCACTCCCTTGGGCTACCTTTTATGACTCTAAGGAAGAGACCCTGCCAAACGCTGCCTTTGGGGCTGAAAATCACAAGGGGCTGGAAAGTGCTACCTGGAAAGTCAGTTGTAAGAGGCCACAGTGCCTAGGCCCCAAAGCCCAGGTAGGGCTTCGACAGTGCCCTGGAACGTGAAGGCACCCTCCCAGAGCGATTTTTCCCACATGTCTGCTCTGTAGCAGAGAGCACTGGAGACTATGTCTGGAGTGAATGTGAAACTGAGGCCCTGGGAAGCAAACCCATTGTTGTGGCGTCTTAACAGCCAAACACCTCTTGCACCAGGGAAGATTGAATAAGCACTCCCTTGGGCTACCTTTTATGACTCTAAGGAAGAGACCCTGAAAGTCTGTTTTGGCTGAAAATCACAAGGGGCTGGGAAGTGCTACCTGGAAAGTCAGTGGAAGAGGCCACAGTGCCTAGGCCCAACCGCCCGGGTAGGGCTTCCCCAAGCCAGGGAACCTCAAGGAACACTCCTCAGAGCTATTGCCCTATGTGTGCTTTGTATCAGAGAGCTCTGGAGACCTAGGGTTTGTTCTGACTGGGAAACTGAGGGCCTGGAGCAGACCCATTGTTGTGGCTTCTTCACAGCCAAACACCTCTTGCACCAGGGAAGATTGAATAGCACTCCCTTGGGTTACCTTTTATGACTCTAAGGAAGAGACCCTGCCATGCTGCCTTTGGCTGAAAATCACAAGGGGCTGGGAAGTGCTACCTGGAAAGTCAGTGGTAGGGCCACAGTGCCTAGGCCCCAAAGCCCAGGTAAGGATTCGACAGTGCCCTGGAACCTGAAGGCACACGTCCACAGCGCTTTTTCCCCATGTCTGCTCTGTAGCAGAGAGCTCTGGAAAAATAGGCCTGTTCTGACTGGGAAACTGAGGCCCTGGGAGCAAACCCATTGTTGTGGTGTCTTAACAGCCAAACACCTCTTGCACCAGGGAAGATTGAATAAGCACTCCCTTGGGCTACCTTTTATGTCTCTAAGGAAGAGACCCTGCCAGGCTGCCTTTGGCTGAAAATTACAAGGAGCTGGAAAGAACTACCTGGAAAGTCATTGGAAGAGGCCACAATGCCGAGGCCCCATCCACCCGGGTAGGGCTTCCCCAAAGCCAGGGAACCTCAAGAAACTCTCCTCAGAGCTATTGCCCCATGTGTGCTCTGTAGAAGAGAGCTCTTGAGACTAGGTCTGTTCTGACTGGGAAACTGAGGCCCTGGGTGCAGACCCATTGTTGTGGCGTCTTAACAGCCAAACACCTCTTGCACCAGGGAAGATTGAATAAGCACACCCTTGGGCTACCTTTTATGACTCTAAGGAAGAGACCCTGAAACGCTGCTTTGGGGCTGAAAATCAAAAGGGGCTGGGAAGTGATACCATGGAAAGTCAGTTTTAGGGGCCATAGTGCCTAGGTCCCCAAAGCCCAGGTAAGGCTTCGACAGTGCCCTGGAACGTGAAGGCACCCTCCACAGTGCTTTTTCCACATGTCTGCTCTGTAGCAGAGAGCTCTGGAGACTAGGCCTAGTCTGACTGGGAAACTGAGGCCCTGGGAGGCAGACCCATTGTTGTGGCTTCTTCACAGCCAAACACCTCTTTGCACCAGGGAAGATTGAATAAGCACTCCCTTGGGCTACCTTTTATGACTCTAAGGAAGAGACCCTGCCAGGCTGCCTTTGGCTGAAAATCACAAGGGGCTGGAAAGTGCTACCTGGAAAGTCAGTGGTAGGGTCCACAGTGCCTAGGTCCCAGCCCAGGTAGGGCTTCCCCAGTGCCCTGGAACGTGAAGGCACCCTCCACAGACTTTTTTCCACATGTCGGCTCTGTAGCAGAGAGCTCTGGAGACTAGGTCTGTTCTGACTGGGAAACTGAGGCCCTGGAGCAAAACCCATTGTTGTGGCTTTTTAACAGCCAAACACCTCTTGCACCAGGGAAGATTGAATAAGCACTCCCTTGGGGCTACCATTTTATGACTCTAAGGAAGAGACCCTGAAAGGCTGCTTTGGGGCTGAAAATCAAAAGGGGCTGGAAAGTGCTACCTGGAAAATCAGTTGTAGGGGCCATAATGCCTAGGTCCCAAAGCCCGGGTAAGGCTTTGACAGTGCCCTGGAACGTGAAGGCACCATCCCCAGCGCTTTTTCCACAGGTCTGCTCTGTAGCAGAGAGCTCTGGAGACTAGGCCTGGTCTGAATGGGAAACTGAGGGCTGGAGGCAAACCCATTGTTGTGGCGTCTTAACAGCCAAACACCTCTTACACCAGGGAAGACTGAATAAGCACTCCCTTGGGCTACCTTTTATGACTCTAAGGAAGAGATCCTGAAACGCTGCTTTGGGGATGAATATCACAAGGGGCTGGGAAGTGCTACCTGGAAAGTCAGTTGTAGGGGCCATAGTGCCTAGGTCCCAAAGCCCAGGTATAGCTTCGACAGTTCCCTGGAACGTGAAGGCACCCTCCACAGCGCTTTTTCCACTTGTCTGCTCTGTAGCAGAGAGCTCTAGAGACTAGGCTTGGTCTGACTGGGAAACTGAGGCCTGGAGACAGACCCATTGTTGTGGCATCTAAACATCCAAACACCTCTTGCGCCAGGGAAGATTGAATAAGCAATCCCTTGGGCTACCATTTATGACTCTAAGGAAGAGACCCTGCCAGGCTGCCTTTGGCTGAAAATCACAAGGGGCTGGAAAGTGCTACCTGGAAAGTCAGTGGAAGAGGCCACAGTGCCTAGGCCCCACCGCCCGGGTAGGGCTTCCCCAATCCAGGGAACGTCAAAGAACCCTCCTCATAGCTCTTCCCCATGTGTGTTCTGTAGCAGAGAGCTCTTGAGACTAGGTCTCTTCTGACTGGGAAACTGAGGCCTTGGGAGCAGACCCACTGTAGGGGCTTCTAAACAGCCCAAGACTTGCTGTTCGAGGGATGATGGAAAAAGCAATACCTTTTGCTGCCTTCGCTCCCTCCATGGAAGAGATTCTGCCACCCCGCCCTCAGGCTGAAAATCACATGGGGCTAGGAACTGCTACCTGGGAAGTATGTTTGTAGGGGCCATAGGAATTAGGGCGCACTGCCTGGGTAAGGCTTCGACAGTGCCCTGGAACCTGAAGGCACCCACCATAGCGCTTTTTCCACATGTCTGCTCTGTAGCAGGGAGCTCTGGAGACTAGGCCTGGTCTGACTGCGAAACTGAGGCCTGGAGGCAAACCCATTGTTGTGGAGTCTCAAGAGCCAAACACCTCTTGCACCAGGGAAGATTGGATAAGCACTCCCTTGGGCTACCTTTTATGATTCTAAGGAAGAGACCCTGAAAGGCTGCTTTGTGCCTGAAAATCAAAAGGGGCTGGAAAGTGCTACCTGGAAAGTCAGTTTAGGGGCCATAGTGCCTAGGTACCACAGCCCGGGTAGGGCTTCCCAAAGCCCGTGAACGTCAATGCACCCTCCTCAGAGCTATTGCCCCATGTGTGTTCAGTAGCAGAGAGTTCTTGAGACTAGGTCTGTACTGACTGGCAGACTGAGGCCCTGGGAACAGAACCATTGTAGGGGTTTCTGAACTGCCCAACACTTACTCTTCGAGGGAGGATAGAAAAAGGAATACCTTGTGCTGCCTTTGCTCCCTCCATGGAAGAGTGCATGTCACGCTACCCTCGGGCTGAAAATCACAAGGGGCTGGGAAGTGTTACCTGGGAAGTCCGTTTGTATTGTCCATAGCGATTAGGGCCCACCACACAGGTAAGGATTGTCAGTGCCCTGGAACGTGAAGGCACCCTCCACAGCACTTTTTTCCACATGTCTGCTCTGTAGCAGAGAGCTCTGGAGACTAGGCCTGTTCTGACTAGGAAACTGAGGCCTGGAGGCAAACCCATTGTTGTGGCCTCTTAACATCCAAACACCTCTTGCACCAGGGAAGATTGAATAAGCACTCCCTTGGGCTACATTTTATGACTCTAAGGAAGAGACCCTGCCAGGCTGCCTTTGCCTGAAAATCACAAGGGGCTTGAAAGTGCTAGCTGGAAAGTCAGTGGTAGAGGCCACAGTGCCTAGGCCCCACCACCCGGGTAGGGCTTCCCCAAGCCAAGGAATCTCAAGGAACCCTCCTCAGAGCTATTGCCCCATGTGTGCTCTGTAGTAGAGAGCTCTTGAGACTAGGTCTCTTCTGACTGGGAAACAGAGGCCCTGGGCACAGACCCATTGTAGGGGCTTCTGAACAGCCCAACACTTGCTGTTCGAGGGAGGTTGGAAAAAGCAAGATCTTGTGCTGCCTTTGCTCACCCCATGGAATAGATCCTGCCACGCTGCCTTCAGGCTGAAAATCACATGGAGCTAGGAACTGCTACCTGCGTAGTATGTTTGTAGGTGCCATAGGAATTAAGGCCCACCGCCGGGGTAAGTCTTCGACAGTGCCCTGGAACGTGTAGGCACTCTTCACAGCGCTTTTCCCCCATGTCTGCTCTGTAGCACGGAGCTCTGAAGACTAGGCCTGATCTGACTAGGAAACTGAGGCCTGGAGGCAAAACCATTGTTGTGGATTTTTAACAGCCAAACACCTCTTGAAGCAGGAAAGATTGATTAAGCACTCCCTTGGGCTTTCCTTTATGACTCTAAGGAAGAGAACCTGCCAGGCTGCCTTGGGGCTGAAAATCACAAGGGGCTGGAAAGTCCTAGCTTGAAAGTCAGTGGAAGGAGCCATAGTACCTAGTCCCCACCTCCCGGTTAGGGCATCCACAGGGTGCAGGAACGTCAAGGCACCCTCCACAGCGCTTTTTCCTCATGTCTGTTCTGTAGCAGAGAGCTCTGGAGACTACGCCTGGTCTTAATGGGAAACTGAGGCCTGGAGGCAAACCCATTGTTGTGGTGTCTTAACATGCAAACACTTCTTGCACCAGGGAAGATTGAATAAGCACTCCCTTTGGCTACCTTTTATGACTCTAAGGAAGACACCCTGCCAGGCTGAATTTGGCTGAAAATCACAAGGGGCTGGAAAGTGCTACTTGGAAAGTCATTTGTAGGGACCATAATGCCTATGTCCCAAAGCCCAGGTAAGGTTTCGACAGTGCCCTGGAACGTGAAGGCACCCTCCACAGCGCTTTTTCCACATGTCTGCTTTGCAGCAGAGAGCTCTGGAGAATAGCCCTGGTCTGACTGGAAAACTGAGGCCTGGAGCAAATCCATTGTTGTGGAGTCTTAACAGCCAAACACCTCTTGCGCCTGGGAAGATTGAATAAGCACTCCCTTGGGCTACCATTTATGACTCTAAGGAAGAGACCCTGCCAGGCTGCCTTTGGCAGATAATCACAAGGGGCTGAAAAGTGCTACCTGAAAAGTCAGTGGAAGAGGCCCCAGTGCCTAGGCCACACCACCCGGGTAGGGCTTCTCCAAGCCAGGGAACCTCAAGGAACACTCCTCAGAGCTATTGCCCCATGTGTGCTCTGTAGCAGAGAGCTCTTGAGACTACATCTGTTCTGGCTGGCTAGGAAACTGAGGCCCTTGGGAACAGACCCACTGTTGTGGATTCTTCACAGACAAACACCTCTTGCACCAAGGAAGATTGAATAAACACTCGCTTGGGCTACCTTTTATGTCTGTAAGGAAGACACCAAGCCAGGCTGCCTTTGGCTGAAAATCACAAGGGTCTGGGAAGTGCTACCTGGAAAGTCAGTTGTAAGGGCCATAGTGCCTAGGTCCCAAAGCCCAGGTAATGCTTCCACTGTGCCCTGGAACGTGAAGGCACCCTCCACAGCGCTTTTTTCCACATATCTGCTCTGTGGCAGAGAACTCTGGAGAGTAGGCCTGGTTTGAATGGGAAACTGAGGCCTGGAGGCAAAGCCATTGTTGGGCGTCATAACAGCCAAACACCTCTTACACCAGGAGAAATTGAATAAGCACTCCCTTGGACTACCTTTTATGACTCTAAGGAAGAGACTCTGTCAGGCTGACTTTGGCTGAAAATCACAGGGGGACGGAAAGTGCTACCTGGAAGGTCAGTGGAAGAGGCCACAGTGCCTAGGCCCCAGCGCCCGGGTAGGGCTTCCCCAATCCAGGAAACCTCAGGGAACACTCCTCAGAGCTATTGCCCCATGTGTGCTCTGTAGCAGAGATCTCTTGAGATTAAGTCTGTTCTGACTGGGCTACTGAGGCCCTGGGAGCAGACCCATTGTTGTGGCTTCTTCACAAACACCTCTGGCACCAGGGAAGATTGAATAAGCACTCACAGGGGCTACCTTTTATGACTCTAAGAAAGAGACCTTGAAACGCTGCTGTGGGGCTGAAAATCAAAAGGGGCTGGGAAGTGCTACGTGGAAAGTCAGCTTTAGGGGCCATAGTGCCTAGGACCCAAAGACCAGGTAAGGCTACGACTGTTCCCTGGAACGTGAAGGTACCCTCCAAAGCGCTTTTTCCACATGTCTGCTAGGTAGCAGAGAGCTCTGGAGACTAGGCCTGGTCTGACTGGGAAACAGACGCCTGGGGGCAAACCCATTATTGTGGTCTCTTAACAGCCAAACACCTCTTGCACCTGGGAATATTGAATAAGCATTCCCTTGGGCTACCTTTTATGACTCCAAGGAAGAGATCCTGCCAGGCTGCCTTTGGGTGAAAATCACAAGGGGCTGGAATTTGCTACCTGGAAAGTCAGTGGAAGAGGCCACAGTGCCTAGGCCCCAGCGCCCGGGTAGGGCTTCCCCAAGCCAGGGAACCTCAAGGGACACTCCTCAGAGCTATTCCCCATGTGTGCTCTGTAGCAGAGAGCTCTTGAGACTAGGTCTGTTCTGAATGGGCAACTTAGGCCCTGAGAGCCGACCCATTGATGTGGCTTTTACACAGACAAACACCTATTGCACCGGGGAATGTTGAATCAGCACTCACTTGGGCCACCTTTTATGACTCTAAAAAGTGTCCCTGAAACGCTGCTTTGGGCGTGATAATCACAAGGGGCTGGGAAGTGCTACCTGGAAAGTCAGTTTAGGGGCCATAGTGCCTAGGTACCACAGCCCGGGTAGGGATTCCCCATTGCGCGGGAATGTCAAGGCACCCTCCTCAGAGCTAAAGCCCCATGTGTACTCTGTAGCAGATAGCTCGCGAGACTATGTCTGGTCTAACTGGGAAACTGAAGCCCTGGGAACAGAATCATTGTAGGGGCTTCTGAACAGTCCAACACTTGCTGTTCATGAGAGGATGGAAAAAGCAATACCTTGGGCGGCCTTTGCTCCCTCCATGGAAGAGAGCCTGCCAGGCCGCCCTCGGGCTGAAAATCACATGGCGCTGGGAATGTTACTTGTGAGGTGAGTTTGTAGGGGACATAGAGAGTAGGACTCACTGCCCAGGTAAGGCTTAGAAAGTGCCCTGGAAAGTGAAGGCACCGTCCACTGCACATTTGCCACATATTTGCTCTGTGGCAGAGAGCACTGGAGACTAGTTCTGGTTTGACTAGTAAATTGAGGCCTGGAGGCAAACCCATTGTTGTGGATTCTTAACAGCCAAACACCTTTTGAACCTGGGAAGTTTGAATAAGCACTCCCTTGGGCTACCTTTTATGACTCTAAGGAAGAGACCCTGCCAGGCTGCCTTGGGGCTGAAAATCACAAGGGGTTGGAAAGTGTTAGCTGGAAAGTCAGTGGTAGGGGACATATGCCTAGGCCCGACAGCCCGGATAGGGCTTCCCAAGGGCATGGGAACATCAAGGCACCCTCCTCAGAGCTAATGCCCCATGTATGCTCTGTAGAAGGGAGCTCGTGAAACTAGGTCTGATCTGACTGGGAAAAAGAGGCCCTGGGAACAGAACCATTGTAGGGTCTTCTCAACAGTCCAACACTTGCTGTTCGAGGGAGGATGGAAAAAGCAATACCTTGGGCTGCCTTTGATCCCTTCATGGAAGGGAGCGTGCAACGCCACTCTCGGGCTGAAAATCACAATGGGCTGGGAATTTTCCCAGGAAGGTGAGTTTTTAGGGACCATAGCGAAAAGGACTCACTGCAAAGATAAGGCTTAGAAAGTGCCCTGGATCGTGAAGGCACCCTCCACTGCACATTTTCTGCATGTTTACTCTGTAGCAGAGAGCTCTGGAGCCTAGTCCTTGTCTAACTAGGATACTGAGACTTGGAAGGAAACCCATTGTTGTGGCTTCTTAACAGACAAAACCTGTTGTGCCAGGGAGGATTGAATAAGCACTCCCTTGGGCTACCTTTTATGACTCTAAGGAAGAAACCCTGAAACGCTGCTTTGGGGCTGAAAATCAAAAGGGGCTCGGAAGTGCTACCTGGAAAGTCAGTTGTAGGGGCCATAGTGCCTAAGGCCCAAAGCCCAGGTACGGCTTTGACAGTGCCCTGGAACGTGAAGGCACCCTCCACAGCGCTTTTTCCACAAGTCTGCTGTGTAGCAGCGAGGTTTGGAGACTAGGCCTGGTCTGACTGGGAAACTGAGGCCTGGAGGGAAACCCATTGTTGTGACGTCTTAACAGCCAAACCATACTTGCACCAGGGAAGATTGAATAAGCACTCCCTTGGGCTACCTTTTATGACTCTAAGGAAGACACCCTGCCAGTCTTCCTTTGGCTAAAATTCAGAAGAGGATGGAAAGTGATACCTGGAATGTCAGTGGAAGAGGCCACAGTGCCCAGGCCCCAGCGCCCGGGTAGGGCTTCCCCAAGCCAGGCAACCTCAAGGAACATTTCTCAGAGCTATTGCCCCATGTGTGCTCTGTAGCAGAGAGTTCTTGAGACTAGGTCTGTTCTGACTGGGAAACTGAGGCTCTGGGAGCAGACCCATTGTGGTGGCTTCTTGAGAGACAAACACCTCTTGCTCCAGGGAAGATTCAATAAGCACTCCCTTGGGCTATCTTTTATGACTCTAAGAAAGAGACCCTCAAACGCTGCTTTGGGGATGAAAATCACAAGGGGCTGGGAAGTGCTACATGGAAAGTCAGTTGTAAGGGCCATAGTGCCTAGGTCCCAAAGCCCAGGTAAGGCTTCGACTGTGCCATGGAACGTGAAGGCACCCTCCACAGCGCTTTTTCACATATCTGCTGTGTAGCAGAGAACTCTGGAGACTAGGCCTGGTCTGAATGGGAAACTGAGGCCTGGAGGCAAACCCATTGTTGGGCGTCATAACAGCCAAACACCTCTTGCACCAGGAGAGATTGAATAAGCACTCCCTTGGACTGCATTTTATGACTCTAAGGAAGAGACCATGAAACGCTGTTTTGTGGCAGAAAATCACAAGGGGCTGGCAAGTGCTACGTCGAAAGTCAGTTGTAGTCGCCATAGTGCCTAGGTTCCAAAGCCCAGCTATGGCTTCGTCAGTCCGTGGAATGTGAAGGCACCCTCCACAGTGCTTTTTCTACATGTCTGCTCCGTAGCAGAAAGCTCTGGAGACTAGGACTGGTCTGACCTGGAAACTGAGGTCTGCAGGCAAACCCACTGTTGTGGCGTCTTAATAGCCAAACACCTCTTGCACCAGGGAAGATTGAATAAGCACTCCCTTGCCCTACCTTTTATGACGCTAAGGAAGAGACCCCGAAACCCTGCTTTGGGGCTGAAAATCACAAGGGTCTGTTAAGTGCTACCTGGAAAGTCAGTTGTAGGTGCCATAGTGCCTAGTTCCCAAAGCCCAGGTAAGGCTTCGACAGTGCCCTGGAACGTGAAGGCACCCTCCCAAGCGGTTTTTCCACATGTCTGCTCTGTAGCAGAGAGCACTGGAGATTATGCCTGGTGTGAATGTGAAACTGAGGCCTTGAAGAAAACCCACTGTTGTGGCGTCTTAACAGCCAAACACCTCTTGCACCAGGGAAGATTGAATAAGCACTCCCTTGGGCTATCTTTTATGACTCTAAGGAAGAGACCCTGTAAGTCTGTCTTTGGCTGAAAATCACAAGGTGCTGGAAAGTGCTACCTGGAAATTCAGTGGAAGAGGCCACAATGCCTAGGCCCAACCGCCCGGGTAGGGCTTCCCCAAGCCAGGGAACCTCAAGGAACACTCCTCAGAGCTATTGCCTTATGTGTGCTTTGTATCAGACAGCTCTTGAGACTAGGTTTGTTCTGACTGGGAAACTGAGGGCCTGGGAGCAGACCCATTGTTGTGGCTTCTTCACAGACAAACACCACTTGCAAAGGGAAGATTGAATGAGCACTCCCTTGGGTTATCTTTTATGACTCTAAGGAAGACACCCTGCCATGTTGCCTTTGGCTGAAAATCACAAGGGGCTGGGAAGTGCTACCTGGAATGTCAGTTGTAGGGGCCATAGTGCCTAGGTCTCAAAGGCCAGGTAAGGATTCGACAGTGCCCTGGAACCTGAACGCACCGTCCACAGCGCTTTTTCCACATGTCTGCTATGTAGCAGAGAGCTCTGAAAAATAGGCCTGTTCTGACTGGGAAACTGCGGCCTGGAGGCAAACCCATTGTTGTGGTGTCTTAACAGCCAAACACCTCTTCCACCAGGGAAGATTGAATAAGCACTCCCTTGGGCTACCTTTTATGTCTCTAAGGAAGAGACCCTGCCAGGCTGCCTTTGGCTGAAAATCACAAGGGGCTGGAAAGAACTACCTGGAAACTCATTGGAAGAGGCCACAATGCCGAGGCCCCACCGTCCGGGTAGGGCTTCCCCAAGCCAGGGAACCTCAAGGAACACTCCTCAGAGCTATTGCCCCATGTGTGCTCTGTAGCAGAGAGCTCTTGAGACTAGGTCTGTTCTGACTGGGAAACTGAGGCCCTGGGAGCAGACCCATTGTTCTGGCGTCTTAACAGCCAAATACCTCTTGCACCAGGTAAGATTGAATAAGCACACCCTTGGGCTACCGTTTATGACTCTAAGGAAGAGACCCTGAAACGCTGCTTTGGGGCTGAAAATAACAAGGGGCCTGGAAGTGCTACCTGGAAAGTCAGTTGTAGCGGCCATAGTGCCTAGGTCCCAAAGCCCAGGTAAGGCTTCGACAGTGCCCTGGAACGTGAAGGCACCCTCGACAGCGCTTTTTCCACATGTCTGCTCTGTAGCAGAGAACTCTGGAGACTAGGCCTGGTCTCAATGGGAAACTGAGGCCTGGAGGCAAGCCCATTGTTGTGGTGTCTTAACAGCCAAACACCTCTTGCACCAGGGAAGATTGAATAAGCACTCCCTTGGGCTACCTTTTATGACTCTAAGGAAGAGACCCTGCCAGGCTGCCTTTGGCTGAAAATCACAAGGGGCTGGAAAGTGCTACCTGGAAAGTCAGTGGAAGAGGCCACAGTGCCTAGGCCCCACCGCCCGGGTAGGGCTTCCCCAAGCCAGGGAACCTCAAGGAACACTCCTCAGAGCTATTGCCCCATGTGTGCTCTGTAGCAGAGAGCTCTTGAGACTAGGTCTGTTCTGACTGGGAAACTGAGGCCCTGGGAGCAGACCCATTGTTGTGGATTCTTCACAGACAAACACCTCTTGCACCAGGGAAGATTGAATAAGCACTCCCTTGGGCTACCTTTTATGACTCTAAGGAAGACACCCTGCCAGGCTGCCTTTGGCTGAAAATCACAAGGGGCTGGGAAGTGCTACCTGGAAAGTCAGTTGTAGGGGCCATAGTGCCTAGGTCCCAAAGCCCAGGTAAGGCTTCGACAGTGCCCTGGAACGTGAAGGCACCCTCCACAGCGCTTTTTTCCACATGTCTGCTCTGTAGCAGAGAGCTCTGGAGACTAGGCCTGGTTTGAATGGGAAACTGAGGCCTGGAGGCAAAGCCATTGTTGGGGGTTTCATAACAGCCAAACACCTCTTACACCAGGGAAGATTGAATAAGGACTCCCTTGGGCTACCTTTTATGACTCTAAGGAAGAGACCCTGTCAGGCTGACTTTGGCTGAAAATCACAAGGGGCTGGAAAGTGCTACCTGGAAAGTCAGTGGAAGAGGCCACAGTGCCTAGGCCCCAGCGCCCGGGTAGGGCTTGTCCCCAATCCAAGGAACCTCAGGGAACACTCCTCAGAGCTATTGCCCCATGTGTGCTCTGTAGCAGAGAGCTCTTGAGACTAGGTCTGTTCTGACTGGGAAACTGAGGCCCTGGGAGCAGACCCATTGTTGTGGCTTCTTTCACACCAAACACCTCTTGCACCAGGGAAGATTGAATAAGCACTCACTTGGGCTACCTTTTATGACTCTAAGAAAGAGACCTTGAAACGCTGCTGTTGGGGCTGAAAATCAAAAGGGGCTGGGAAGTGCTACGTGGAAAGTCAGTTTAGGGGCCATAGTGCCTAGGACCCAAAGACCAGGTAAGGCTTCCCCAAGTTCCCTGGAACGTGAAGGTACCCTCCAAAGCGCTTTTTTTCCACATGTCTGCTCTGTAGCAGAGAGCTCTTGAGACTAGGCCTGGTCTGACTGGGAAACTGAGGCCCTGGGGGCAAACCCATTGTTGTGGTCTCTTAACAGCCAACACCTCTTGCACCTGGGAAGATTGAATAAGCATTCCCCTTGGGCTACCTTTTATGACTCCAAGGAAGAGATCCTGCCAGGCTGCCTTTGGGTGAAAATCACAAGGGGCTGGAAATTGCTACCTGGAAAGTCAGTGGAAGAGGCCACAGTGCCTAGGCCCCAGCGCCCGGGTAGGGCTTCCCCAAGCCAGGGAACCTCAAGGGACACTCCTCAGAGCTATTTTCCCCATGTGTGCTCTGTAGCAGAGAGCTCTTGAGACTAGGTCTGTTCTGAATGGGAAACTGAGGCCCTGAGAGCCGACCCATTGATGTGGCTTTTACACAGACAAACACCTATTGCACCAGGGAATGTTGAATAAGCACTCCCTTGGGCTACCTTTTATGACTCTAAGGAAGAGTCCCTGAAAGGCTGCTTTGGGGGTGATAATCACAAGGGGCTGGGAAGTGCTACCTGGAAAGTCAGTTTAGGGGCCATAGTGCCTAGGTACCACAGCCCGGGTAGGGATTCCCCATTGCACGGGAATGTCAAGGCACCCTCCTCAGAGCTAAAGCCCCATGTGTACTCTGTAGCAGATAGCTCGCGAGACTATGTCTGGTCTAACTGGGAAACTGAAGCCCTGGGAACAGAATCATTGTAGGGGCTTCTGAACAGTCCAACACTTGCTGTTCATGAGAGGATGGAAAAAGCAATACCTTGGGCGGCCTTTGCTCCCTCCATGGAAGAGAGCCTGCCAGGCCGCCCTCGGGCTGAAAATCACATGGCGCTGGGAATGTTACTTGTGAGGTGAGTTTGTAGGGGACATAGAGAGTAGGACTCACTGCCCAGGTAAGGCTTAGAAAGTGCCCTGGAAAGTGAAGGCACCGTCCACTGCACATTTGCCACATATTTGCTCTGTGGCAGAGAGCACTGGAGACTAGTTCTGGTCTGACTAGTAAATTGAGGCCTGGAGGCAAACCCATTGTTGTGGATTCTTAACAGCCAAACACCTTTTGAACCTGGGAAGTTTGAATAAGCACTCCCTTGGGCTACCTTTTATGACTCTAAGGAAGAGACCCTGCCAGGCTGCCTTGGGGCTGAAAATCACAAGGGGTTGGAAAGTGTTAGCTGGAAAGTCAGTGGTAGGGGACATATGCCTAGGCCCGACAGCCCGGATAGGGCTTCCCAAGGGCATGGGAACATCAAGGCACCCTCCTCAGAGCTAATGCCCCATGTATGCTCTGTAGAAGGGAGCTCGTGAAACTAGGTCTGATCTGACTGGGAAAAAGAGGCCCTGGGAACAGAACCATTGTAGGGTCTTCTCAACAGTCCAACACTTGCTGTTCGAGGGAGGATGGAAAAAGCAATACCTTGGGCTGCCTTTGATCCCTTCATGGAAGGGAGCCTGCAACGCCACTCTCGGGCTGAAAATCACAATGGGCTGGGAATTTGCCCTGGAAGGTGAGTTTTTAGGGACCATAGCGAGTAGGACTCACCGCAAAGATAAGGCTTAGAAAGTGCCCTGGATCGTGAAGGCACCCTCCACTGCACATTTTCTGCATGTCTACTCTGTAGCAGAGAGCTCTGGAGCCTAGTCCTTGTCTGACTAGGATACTGAGACTTGGAAGGAAACCCATTGTTGTGGCTTCTTAACAGACAACACCTGTTGTGCCAGGGAGGATTGAATGAGCACTCCCTTGGGCTACCTTTTATGACTCTAAGGAAGAAACCCTGAAACGCTGCTTTGGGGCTGAAAATCAAAAGGGGCTCGGAAGTGCTACCTGGAAAGTCAGTTGTAGGGGCCATAGTGCCTAAGGCCCAAAGCCCAGGTACGGCTTCGACAGTGCCCTGGAACGTGAAGGCACCCTCCACAGCGCTTTTTCCACATGTCTGTTCTGTAGCAGAGAGGTTTGGAGACTAGGCCTGGTCTGACTGGGAAATTGAGGCCTGGAGGCAAACCCATTGTTGTGACTTCTTAACAGCCAAACCATACTTGCACCAGGAAAGATTGAATAAGCACTCCCTTGGGCTACCTTTTATGCCTCTAAGGAAGACACCCTGCCAGGCTTCCTTTGGCTGAAATTCAGAAGTGGATGGAAAGTGCTACCTGGAAAGTCAGTGGAAGAGGCCACAGTGGCAATGCCCCAGCGCCCGGTTAGGGCTTCCCCAAGGCAGGGAACCTCAAGGAACACTCCTCAGAGCTATTGCCCCATGTGTGCTCTGTAGCAGAGAGCTCTTGAGACTAGGTCTGTTCTGACTGGGAAACTGAGGCCCTAGGAGTAGACCATTGTTATGGCTTCCTCACACACAAACACCTCTTGCACCAGGGAAGATTGAATAAGCACTCCCTTGGGCTACCTTTTATGATCCTAAGGAAAAGACCCTGAAACGCTGCTTTGGGGCTGAAAATCAAAAGGGGATGGGAAGTGTTACCTGGAAAATCAGTGGTAGGGACCATTGTGCCTAGGCCCCACCGCCCGGGTAGGGCTTTCCCAGGGCACGGGAACAGCAAGGCACCCTCCTCAGATCTGAAGCCCCATGTGTAATCTGTAGCAGAGAGCTCGCGAGACTAGGTTTGGTCTGACTGGGAAACTGAGGCCCTGGAATCAGAACCATTGTAGGGGCTTCTGAACAATCCAACACTTTCTGTTCGAGGGAGGATGAAAAAGCAATATCTTGGGCTGCCTTTGCTCCCTCCTTGGAAGTGAGCCTGCCACACCGGCCTCATGCTGAAAATCACATGGGGCTGGAAATGTTACCTGGGAGGTGAGTTTGCAGCGACCATAGCGAGTAGGACTCACTGCCCAGGTAAGGCTTAGAAAGTGCCCTGGAACGTGAAGGCACCCTTCACTGCACATTTTCCACATGTCTGCTCTGTAGCAGAGAGCTCTGGAGTCTAGTCCTGGTCTGACTAGGCAAGTGAAGCCTGGAGGGAAACCCATTGTTGTGGCTTCTTCACAGCCAATCACCTGTTGTGCCAGGGGGGATTGAATAAGCACTCCCTTGGGCTATCTTTTATGATTCAAAGGAAGAGACCCTGAAAGGCTGCTTTGGGGCTGAAAATCAAAAGGGGCTGGAAAGTGCTACCTGGAAAGTCAGTTTAGGGGCCATAGTGCCTAGGTACCACAGCCCCGGTAGGGCTTCCCAAAGGACGGGAACGTCAAGGCACCCTTCTCAGAGCTATTGCCCCATGTGTGCTCTGTAGAACAGAGTTCGTGAGACTAGGTCTGTTCTGACTGGGAGACTGAGGCCCTGGGAACAGAACCATTGTAGGGGATTCTGAACTGCCCAACACTTGTTGTTCAAGGAAGGATGGAAAAAGCAATAACTTGTGCTGCCCTTGCTCCCTCCATGGAAGAGATAATGTCACGCTACGCTCGGGCTGAAAATCACATGGGGCTGGGAAGTGCTACCTGGGAAGTCCGTTTGTAGGGTCCACAGTGATTAGGGCCCCCCGCCCAGGTAAGGATTGTCAGTGCCCTGGAACATGAAGGCAACCTCCACAGCGCTTTTTCCACATGTCTTCTCTGTAGCAGAGAGCTCTGGAGACTAGGCCTGTTCTGACTAGGAAACAGAGGCATGGAGGCAAACCCATTGTGTGGCTTTTTAACAGCCAAACACTTCTTGTACCAGGGAATATTGAATAAGCAGTCCATTGGGCTACCTTTCATGACTCTAAGGAAGAGACCCTGCCAGGCTGCCTTTGGCTGAAAATCACAAGGGGCTGAAAAGTGCTACCTGGAAAGTCAGTGGAATAGGCCGCAGTGCCTAGGCCCCACCACCCGTGTAGGGCTTCCCCAAGCCAGGGAACCTCAAGGAACACTCCTCAGAGCTATTGCCCCCTGGGTGCTCTGTAGCAGAGACCTCTGGAGACTAGGTTTGTTCTGACTGGAAAATTGTGGCCCTGGGAGCAGACCCATTGTTGTCGCTTCTTAACAGACAAACACCTCTTGTACCAGGGAAGCCTGAATGAGCACTCCCTTGGGTTACCGTTTATGACTCTAAGGAAGAGACCCTGCCAGGCTGCCTTTGGCTAAAAATCACAAGGGGCTGGATAGAGCTACCTGGAAAGTCAGTGGAAGTAGCCACAGTGCCTAGGGCCCTCCGCCCGGGTAGGGCTGCCCCAAGCCAGGGAACCTCAAGGAACACTCCTCAGAGCTATTGCCCCATGTGTGCTCTGTAGCAGAGAGCTCTGGAGACTACGTCTGTTCTGACTGGGAATCTGAGACCCTGGGAGCAGACCCATTGTTGTGGCTACTTAACAGACAAACACCTCTTGACCAGGGAAGCTTGAATAAGCACTCCCTTGGGCTACCTTTTATGACTCTAAGAAAGAGGCCCTGCCAGGCTGCCTTTGGCTGAAAATCAGAAGCGGCTGGAAAGTGCTACCTGGAAAGTCAGTGGAAGAGGCCACTGTGCCTAGGCCCCACCGCCTGGGTAGGGCTTCCCCAAGCCAGGGAACCTCAAGGAACACTCCTCAGAGCTATTGCCCCATCTGTGCTCTGTATCAGAGGGCTCTGGAGACTACTAGGTCTGTTCTGACTGTAAACTGAGGCCCTCGGAACAGACCCATTGCTGTGGCTTCTTAACAGACAAACACCTCTTTCACCAGAGAGGCTTTAATAAGCACTCCCTTGGGCTACCTTTTATGACTCTAAGGAAGAGACCCTGCCAGACTGTATTTGGCTGAAAATCACAAGGGGCTGGAAAGTGCTACCTGGAAAGTCAGTGGAAGAGGCCACAGTGCCTAGGCCCCACCGCCCGGGTAGGGCTTCCCCAAGCCAGGGAACCTCAAGGAACACTCCTCAGAGCTATTGCCCAATGTGTGCTCTGTAGCAGAGGGCTCTGGAGACTAGTAGGTCTTTTCTGACTGTAAACTGAGGCCCTCGGAACAGACCCATTGCTGTGGCTTCTTAACAGACAAACACCTCTTGCACCAGGGAAGCTTGAATAAGCACTCCTTTGGGCTACCTTTTATGACTCTAAGGAAGAGACCATGCCAGGCTGCCTTTGGCTGAAAATTACAAGGGTCTGGAAAGTGCTACCTGGAAAGTCAGTGGAAGAGGCCACAGTTCCTAGGCCCTACCGCCTGGGTAGGGCTTCCCCAAGCCAGGAAACCTCAAGGAAGACTCCTCAGAGCTATTGCCCCATGTCTGATCTGTAGCAGCCAGCTCTGGAGACTATTAGGTCTGTTCTGACTGGGAAACTGAGGCCCTGGGAGCAGATCCATTATTGTGGCTTCTTAACAGACAAACACCTCTTGCACCAGGGAAGCCTGAATAAGCACTCCTTTGGGCTACCTTTTATGAGTCTAAGGAATAGAGCCTGCCTGGCTGCCTTTGGCTGAAAATCACAAGGGGCTGGAAAGTGCTACCTGGAATGTCAGTGGAAGAGGCCACAGTGCCTAGGGAAACCTCAAGGAACACTCCTCAGAGCTATTGCCCCATGTGTGCTCTGTAGCAGAGAGCTCTGGAGACCAGGTCTGTTCTGACTGGGAAACTGAGGCCCTGGGAGCAGACCCATTGTTGTGGCTACATAACGGACAAACACCTCTTGCATCAGGGAAGCCTGAATAAGCACTCCCTTGGGCTATCTTTTATGACTCTAAGGAAGAGACCCTGCCAGGCTCCATTTGGTTGAAAATCACAAAGGGCTGGAAAGTGCTAGCTGGAAAGTCAGTGGTAGGGGCCATTTTGCCTAGGCCCCTCCGCCCCGGTAGGGCTTCCCCAAGCCCGTGAACGTCAAGGCACCCTCCTCAGAGCTAATGCCCCATGTGTGCTCTGTAGCAGAGAGCTCTGGAGACTAGGCCTGTTCTGACTAGGAAAGTGAGGGCTGGAGGCAATCCCTTTGTTGTGCCTTCTTAACAGTAAACACCTGTTTTGCCAGGGAAGATTGGATACGCACTCCCTTGGGCTACCTTTTATGACTGTAAGGAAGAGACCCTGCCAGGCTGCCTTTGGCTGAAAATCACAAAGGGCTGGAAAGTGCTAACTGGAAAGTCAGTTGTAGGGGCCATAGTGCCTAGGTCCCAAAGCCCAGGTAAGGCTCCCACCGTGCCCTGGATCGTGAAGGCACCTTCAACATGGCTTTTTCCACATGTCTGTTCTGTAGCAGAGAGCTCTTGAGACTAGGTCTGTTCTGACTGGGAAACTGAGGCCCTGGGAGCAGACCCATTGATGTGGCTTCTTCACAGACAAACACCTGTTGCACCAGGGAAGTTTGAATCAGCACTCCCTTGGGCTGCATTTGCTCCCTCCAAAGAAGACAGCCGGCTAGGCCACATTTGAACTGAAAATCACATTGGACTG
>JAGTYA010000116.1:0-52151 GCA_024291935.2 Okapia johnstoni | reverse complement strand
ATGTCAAAGGAGGCCTGGACTTCTCAGAGGCAACAAGAGAGGCTCCCCGAGGCGCCACGCCCCCGATTCAGAGAGGCCACCCCGCTTCCCCCTGCGCCGCGCGGAAAGCACGACTTCGCCCCTGCATTCGAGGGGAAGCCCGATTGCCCTTGGCTGGGTTGAGCCGGAGAGAAAGGCCTGGACGTACCCTCGTCTCCACATTGGAGGCCACCCTCTAGTCCACCAAAGGACTCCTTGTGCCAGTGTAATAATGCCTGGCGGACCCAGGGCGCTGCTGGCCTCCCCATGGCGAATCCCGAGGTCTGCACGGGGTCCTCCTGACCCGCTCGAAAGGATGCGCATTGGCGGGACCCGCCTGGGTAATCGGGGGAGCCGCGGGCGAGGTCACCCTTCGCAACTACGAGAACTGCTCCGCTCGCAAGTCGAGAACACCCCCGTGAGGACACGCTCCATAGAGGGATGAGGCAGCTTTTTCCCCTTGCAGGGCCGCATGGAGAGCGATGCCCCGGCACCTGTTCCGGCGCCGAACGGGGCTTGACTCCTTGCGGGCGACTCCAGTTGTCCCCCCGAGATCCCCGTGGCCAACCTGCCAAGAAAGCGGGGCTTCCCGCCACAAAAACCCGCGAGGGCGTTCCCCCGGGCCCCCCTCCTTGCGAGACGGGGCCCTTGGGAACTGCAGCGACGCGAGAGCCGTCCCTGCCTTCTCTCTGGCGCTGAGCAAACGGAGGCTGGACTCCCTCTAGGCTCCCCCCGAGGTTCCCTGGATACCCTATGTCCCCCAGGCGAGCGGAACCCTGAGTCTCCAGAGGCCGCTCGCGAGGGGCCCCCCGTCGCCGTCGGCCCCTCCTCTCGAAAGGGGGGTCCAATCCCCTTTCCTGAATGCCATCGCAAATCCCTACATTCCCCTCGCACCTCCAGAGCGGGACTCTCCGCGCTCTCCTGAGGTTCGAGAAGAGGCCCCAAGGGGCCAGTTTCCGGCCGCCAAGACCAAAGGTCCCCCGAGGAACCCCCATCGGCAAAGGCGAGTCCAGTTCCCTGGACGTGAGGGCCCCCCCCGAGGGGAAGCCCAGCAGCCCCTGGCGATGTCCAAAGGAGGGGGGGGCCTGGACTTCCTCAGAGGCAACAAGAGAGGCTCCCCGAGGCGCCACGGCCCCACGATTCAGAGAGGCCAACCCCCGCTTCCCCCCCTGCGCCGCGCGGAAAAGCACGACCTTCGCCCCTGCATTCGAGGGGAAGCCCGATTGCCCTTTGGCTGTGACCGGCTGAGAGAAGGCTGAGTCCCCCTCGACTCCCCTGCAGGCCACCCCACAGTGTGCCAGTTTTACCTGTACCCTCCCTCCCCCCCTTCCGGGGACCCCCCAGGTCCTAGCTCCATGCCCTGACGCGGTACCCAGGCGCTGCAGCGCCTCCTGGCGAATCCCGAGCTGCTACGGAACGCCCCTGTCCGCTCGAAAGGAGGCATGGCGACCCCCGCTGGGGCTAACGGGGGAGACGGGGCCGGGGTACCCGCCGCAACTCGAGAATGCACCGCCGCAAGTCGAGAACACCCCCGTGAGGCCACGCCCATAGAGGGAGGAGGCGCTTTTTCCCTTGCAGGGCATGGAGAGCATGCCCCGGCACCTGTTCCGGCTCCGAACGGGGCTTGACTCCTTGCGGGGCGACTCCAGGTGTCCCCCCGAGATCCCCGGGCCAACCTGCCACAAGAAAGCGGGGCTTCCCGCCACACCGCGAGGGCGTCCCCCTGGGCCCCCCTCCTTGCGAGACGGGGCCCTTGGGATCTGCAGCGACGCGAGAGCCGTCCTGCCTTCTCTCTGGCGCTGCAACGGGGAGGCTGGTACTCCCTCTAGGCGCCCCCAGAGGTTCCCTGGGATACCCCTGTCCACAGGCGAAGCGGAACCCTGAGTCTCCAGAGGCCGCTCGCGAGGGGCCCCCCAGTCGCCGTCGGCCCCCTCCTCTCGAGATAGGGGGGTCCAATCCCCTTCCTGAATGCCATCGCAATCCCTACATTTCCCTCGCACCTCCAGAGCGGGACTCTCGCCTCTCCTGAGGTTCGAGAAGAGGCCCCAAGGGGCCAGTTCCGGCCGCAAAGACCAAAGGTCCCCGGAGGAACCCCCATCGGCAAGCGCAGTCCAGTTTCCCTGGACGTGAGGCGAGGGGAAGCCCAGCAGCCCCTGGCGATGTCAAAGGAGGCCTGGACTTCTCAGAGGCAACAAGAGAGGCTCCCCGAGGCGCCACGCCCCCGATTCAGAGAGGCCACCCCCCGCTTTCCCTGCGCCGCGCGGAAAAGCACGACCTTCGCCCCTGCATTCGAGGGGAAGCCCCGATTGCCCTTGGCTGTGACCGGAGAGAAAGGCTGAGTCCCCTCGACTCCCTGGAGGCCACCCACAGGGTGCCAGTTATTACCTGTCCCCCTCCCCCCCTCCGGGGGGACCACCGAGGGTCCTAGCTCCATGCCTGACGCGGGACCCAGGGCGCTGCAGCGCCTCCTGGCGAATATCCCGAGGGCTGCTCGGGCCCCCTGTCCGCTCGAAAGGAGGCATGGCGACCCCGCTGGGCTAAACGGGGGAGACGGGCCGGGGTACCCGCCCGCAACTCGAGAATGCACCGCCGCAAGTCGAGAACACCCCCGTGAGGCCACGCCCATAGAGGGAGGAGGCGCTTTTCCCTTGCAGGGCATGGAGAGCATGCCCCGGCCACCTGTTCCGGCTCCGAACGGGGCTTGACTCCTTGGGGCGACTCCAGGTGTCCCCCGAGATCCCCGGGCCAACCTGCCAAGAAAGCGGGGCTTTCCCGCCACACCGCGAGGGCGTTCCCCCGGGCCCCCCTCCTTTGCGAGACGGGGGCCCTTGGGATCTGCAGCGACGCGAGAGCCGTTCCTGCCTTCTCTCTAGCGCTGCAACGGAGGCTGGACTCCTCTAGGGCGGAGCCCCAGAGGTTCCCTGGGATACCCGTTTTGTCCACAGGCGAGCGGAACCCTGAGTCTCCAGAGGGTCCGCTCGCGAGGGGACCCCCCGTCGCCGTCGGCCCCTCCTCTCGAAAGGGGGGTCCAATCCCCTTCCTGGAATGCCACCGCAATCCCTACATTCCCTCGACACCTCCAGAGCGGGACTCTCGCCTCTCCTGAGGTTCGAGAAGAGGCCCCAAGGGGCCAGTTCCGGCCGCAAGACCAAAGGTCCCCGAGGAACCCCCATCGGCAAGCCGAGTCCAGTTCCCTGGACGTGAGGTCTGAGGGGAAGCCCAGCAGCCCCTGGCGATGTCAAAGGAGGCCTGGACTTCTCAGAGGCAACAAGAGAGGCTCCCCGAGGCGCCACGCCCCCGATTCAGAGAGGCCACCCCCGCTTTCCCCCTGCGCCCGCGCGGAAAAGCAACGACCTTCGCCCCTGCATTCGAGGGGAAGCCCGATTGCCCTTGGCTGTGACCGGAGAGAAAGGCTGAGGTCCCCCTCGACTCCCTGGAGGCCACCCCACAGGTGCCAGTTATACCTGTCCCCCTCCCCCCTCCGGGGACCCACGAGGGTCCTAGCTCCATGCCTGACGCGGACCCCAGGGCGCTGCAAGCGCCTCCTGGCGAAATCCCGAGGCTGCTCGGGCCCCTGTCCCGCTCGAAAGGAGGCATGGCGACCCCGCTGGGCTAACGGGGATGGAGACGGGCCGGGGTACCCGCCGCAACTCGAGAATGCACCGCCGCAAAGTCGAGAACACACCCCCGTGAGGCCACGCCCATAGAGGGAGGAGGCGCTTTTCCCTTGGCAGGGCATGGAGAGCATGCCCCCGGCACCTGTTCCGGCTCCGAACGGGGCTTGACTCCTTGCGGGCGACTCCAGGTGTCCCCCGAGATCCCCGGGCCAACCTGCCAAGAAAGCGGGGCTTCCCGCCACACCGCGAGGGCGTCCCCCGGGCGCCCCCGGGCCTCCTTGCGAAGACGGGGCCCTTGGGATCTGCAGCGACGCGAGAGCCGTCCTGCCTTCTCTCTGGCGCTGCAACGGAGGCTGGACTCCCTCTAGGCGCCCCCAGAGGTTCCCTGGGATACCCGTGTCCACAGGCGAGCGGAACCCTGAGTCTCCAGAGGCGAGGCCGCTCGCGAGGGGCCCCCCGTCGCCGTCGGCCCCTCCTCTCGGAAAGGGGGGTCCAATCCCCTTCCTGAATGCCATCGCAATCCCTACATTCCCTCGCACCTCCAGAGCGGGACTCTCGCCTCTCCTGAGGTTCGAGAAGAGGCCCCAAGGGGCCAGTTCCGGCCGCAAGACCAAAGGTCCCCGAGGAACCCCCCATCGGCAAGCGAGTCCAGTTCCCTGGACGTGAGGCGAGGGGAAGCCCAGCAGCCCCTGGCGATGTCAAAAGGAGGCCTGGACTTCTCAGAGGCAACAAGAGAGGCTCCCCGAGGCGCCACGCCCCCGATTCAGAGAGGCCACCCCCGCTTCCCCCTGCGCCGCGCGGAAAAGCACGACCTTCGCCCCTGCATTCGAGGGGAAGCCCGATTGCCCTTGGCTGTGACCGGAGAGAAAAGGCTGAGTCCCCCTCGACTCCCCTGGAGGCCACCCCACAGGTGCCAGTTATACCTGTCCCCTCCCCCCCTCTCCGGGGACCCCCGAGGGTCCTAGCTCCATGCCTGACGCGGACCCAGGGCGCTGCAGCGCCTCCTGGCGAATCCCGAGGCTGCTCGGGCCCCTGTCCCGCTCGAAAGGAGGCATGGCGACCCCGCTGGGCTAACGGGGGAGACGGGCCGGGGTACCGCGCCGCAACTCGAGAATGCACCGCCGCAAGTCGAGAACACCCCCGTGAGGCCACGCCCATAGAGGGAGGAGGCGCTTTTCCCTTGCAGGGCATGGAGAGCATGCCCCGGCACCTGTTCCGGCGCCGAACGGGGCTTGACTCCTTGCGGGCGACTCCAGGTGTCCCCCGAGATCCCCGGGCCAACCTGCCAAGAAAGCGGGGCTTCCCGCCACACCCGCGAGGGCGTCCCCCGGGCCCCCCTCCTTGCGAGACGGGGCCCTTGGGATCTGCAGCGACGCGAGAGAGCCGTCCTGCCTTCTCTCTGGCGCTGCAACGGAGGCTGGACTCCCTCTAGGCGCCCCCAGAGGTTCCCTGGGATACCCGTGTGTCCACAGGCGAGCGGAACCCTGAGTCTCCAGAGGCCGCTCGCGAGGGGCCCCCCGTCGCCGTCGGCCCCTCCTCTCGAAAGGGGGGTCCAATCCCCTTCCTGAATGCCATCGCAATCCCTACATTCCCTCGCACCTCCAGAGCGGGACTCTCGCCTCTCCTGAGGTTCGAGAAGAGGCCCCAAGGGGCCAGTTCCGGCCGCAAGAAGACCAAAGGTCCCCGAGGAACCCCCATCGGCAAGCGAGTCCAGTTCCCTGGACGTGAGGCGAGGGGAAGCCCAGCAGCCCCCTGGCGATGTCAAAGGAGGCCTGGACTTCTCAGAGGCAACAAGAGAGGCTCCCCGAGGCGCCACGCCCCCGATTCAGAGAGGCCACCCCCCCGCTTCCCCCTGCGCCGCGCGGAAAAAGCACGACCTTCGCCCCTGCATTCGAGGGGAAGCCCGATTGCCCTTTGGCTGTGACCGGAGAGAAAGGCTGAGTCCCCTCGACTCCCTGGAGGCCACCCCACAGGTGCCAGTTATACCTGTCCCCTCCCCCCCTCCGGGGACCCCCGAGGGTCCTAGCTCCATGCCTGACGCGGACCCAGGGCGCTGCAGCGCCTCCTGGCGAATCCCGAGGCTGCTCGGCCCTGTCCGCCCCTGTCCGCTCGAAAGGAGGCATGGCGACCCCGCTGGGCTAACGGGGGAGACGGGCCGGGGTACCCGCCGCAACTCGAGAATGCACCGCCGCAAGTCGAGAACACCCCCCCGTGAGGCCACGCCCATAGAGGGAGGAGGCGCTTTTTTCCCTTGCAGGGCATGGAGAGCATGCCCCGGCACCTGTTCCGGCTCCGAACGGGGCTTGACTCCTTGCGGGCGACTCCAGGTGTCCCCCGAGATCCCCGGGCCAACCTGCCAAGAAAGCGGGGCTTCCCGCCACACCGCGAGGGCGTCCCCCGGGGCGTCCCCCCCTCCTTGCGAGACGGGGCCCTTGGGGGATCTGCAGCGACGCGAGAGCCGTCCTGCCTTCTCTCTGGCGCTGCAACGGAGGCTGGACTCCCTCTAGGCGCCCCCAGAGGGTTCCCTGGGATACCCGTGTCCACAGGCGAGCGGAACCCCTGAGTCTCCAGAGGCCGCTCGCGAGGGGCCCCCCGTCGCCGTCGGCCCCTCCTCTCGAAAGGGGGGTCCAATCCCCTTCCTGAATGCCATCGCAATCCCTACATTCCCTCGCACCTCCAGAGCGGGACTCTCGCCTCTCCTGAGGTTCGAGAAGAGGCCCCAAGGGGCCAGTTCCGGCCGCAAGACCAAAGGTCCCCGAGGAACCCCCATCGGCAAAGCGAGTCCAGTTCCCTGGACGTGAGGCGAGGGGAAGCCCAGCAGCCCCTGGCGATGTCAAAGGAGGCCTGGACTTCTCAGAGGCAACAAGAGAGGCTCCCCGAGGCGCCACGCCCCCCCGATTCAGAGAGGCCACCCCCGCTTCCCCCTGCGCCCGCGCGGAAAAGCACGACCTTCGCCCCTGCATTCGAGGGGAAGCCCGATTGCCCTTGGCTGTGACCGGAGAGAAAGGCTGAGTCCCCTCGACTCCCTGGAGGCCACCCCACACAGGTGCCAGTTATACCTGTCCCCTCCCCCCCCCTCCGGGGACCCCCGAGGGTCCTAGCTCCATGCCTGACGCGGACCCAGGGCGCTGCAGCGCCTCCTGGCGAATCCCGAGGCTGCTCGGGCCCCTGTCCGCTCGAAAGGAGGCATGGCGACCCCGCTGGGCTAACGGGGGAGACGGGCCGGGGTACCCGCCGCAACTCGAGAATGCACCGCCGCAAGTCGAGAACACCCCCGTGAGGCCACGCCCATAGAGGGAGGAGGCGCTTTTCCCTTGCAGGGCATGGAGAGCATGCCCCGGCACCTGTTCCGGCTCCGAACGGGGCTTGACTCCTTGCGGGCGACTCCAGGTGTCCCCCGAGATCCCCGGGCCAACCTGCCAAGAAAGCGGGGCTTCCCGCCACACCGCGAGGGCGTCCCCCGGGCCCCCCTCCTTGCGAGACGGGGCCCTTGGGATCTGCAGCGACGCGAGAGCCGTCCTGCCTTCTCTCTGGCGCTGCAACGGAGGCTGGACTCCCTCTCGGCGCCCCCAGAGGTTCCCTGGGATACCCGTGTCCACAGGCGAGCGGAACCCTGAGTCTCCAGAGGCCGCTCGCGAGGGGCCCCCCCGTCGCCGTCGGCCCCTCCTCTCGAAAGGGGGGGTCCAATCCCCTTCCTGAATGCCATCGCAATCCCTACATTCCCTCGCACCTCCAGAGCGGGACTCTCGCCTCTCCTGAGGTTCGAGAAGAGGCCCCAAGGGGGCCAGTTCCGGGCCGCAAGACCAAAGGTCCCCGAGGAACCCCCATCGGCAAGCTGAGTCCAGTTCCCTGGACGTGGAAAGGCTGAGTCCCCTCGACTCCCTGGAGGCCACCCCCACAGGTGCCAGTTATACCTGTCCCCTCCCCCCCCTCCGGGGACCCCCGAGGGTCCTAGCTCCATGCCTGACGCGGACCCAGGGCGCTGCAGCGCCTCCTGGCGAATCCCGAGGCTGCTCGGGCCCCTGTCCGCTCGAAAGGAGGCATGGCGACCCCGCTGGGCTAACGGGGGAGACGGGCCGGGGTACCCGCCGCAACTCGAGAATGCACCGCCGCAAGTCGAGAACACCCCCGTGAGGCCACGCCCATATAGAGGGAGGAGGCGCTTTTCCTCCCTTGCAGGGCATGGAGAGCATGCCCCGGGCACCTGTTCCCGGCTCCGAACGGGGCTTGACTCCTTGCGGGCGACTCCAGGTGTCCCCCCGAGATCCCCGGGCAACCCTGCCCAACGAAAGCGGGGGCTCCCCCCGCCACACCGCGAGGGCGTCCCCCCCGGGCCCCCCCTCCTGATCTGCAGCGACTCGAGAGCCGTCCTGCCTTCTCTCTGGCGGCTGCAAACGGAGGCTGGACTCCCTCTAGGGCGCCCCCAGAGATTTCCCTGGGATACCCCTGTGTCCACAAGGCGAGCGGAACCCTGAGTCTCCAGAGGCCCGCTCGCGAGGGGCCCCCCGTCGCCCGTCGGCACCCTCGCTCTTCGAAAGGGGGGGTCCAATCCCCTTCCTGAATGCCCGGTCGCAATCCCTAACATTCCCCTCGCACCTCCAGAGCGGGACTCTCAGCCTCTCCTGAGGTTCGAGAAGAGGCCCCAAGGGGCCAGTTCCGGCCGCAAGACCAAAGGTCCCCCGAGGAACCCCCATCGGCAAGCGAGTCCAGTTCCCTGGACGTGAGGCGAGGGGAAAAAGCCCAGCAGCCCCTGGCGATGTCAAAGGAGGCCTGCGGACTTCTCAGAGGCAACAAGAGAGGCTCCCCGAGGCGCTCCACGCCCCACGATTCAGAGAGGCCACCCCCGCTTCTTCCCCCTGCGCCGTGCGGAGAAAAGCACGACCTTCGCCCCTGCATTTCGAGGGGAAGCCCGATTGCCATTGGCTGTGACCGGAGAGAAAGGCTGAGTCCCCTCGACTCCCTGGAGGCACCCCACAGGTGCCAGTTATACATTATCCCCCAATCCCCCCCTCCGGGGACCCCGAGGGATCCTAGCTCCATGCCTGACGCGAACCCAAGGGCGCTGCAGCGCCTCCTGGCGAATCCCGAGGCTGCTCGGGCCCCTGTCCGCTCGAAAAGGAGCATGGCATGGCTCGACCCCGCTGGCTAACGGGGGAGACGGGCCCGGTGGTACCCGCCCGTCAACTCGAGAATGCACCGCCGCAAGTCGAGAACACCCCCCGTGAGCGGCCACGCCCATAGAGGTGAGGAGGCGCTTTTACCCTTGCAGGGCATGGAGAGCATGCCCCGGCACCTGTTTCCGGCTCCCGAACCGGGGGACTTGACTCCTCTGCGGGCGACTCCAGGTGTCCCCCGAGATCCCCGGGCCAACCTGCCAATGGAAAGCGGGGGCTTCCCGCCACACACCGCGAGGGCGTCCCCCGGGCCGTCCCCCGGGCCCTCTTGCGAGACGGGGCCCTTGGGATCCTGCAAGCGACGCGAGAGCCGTCCTGCCTTCTCTCTGGCGCTGCAAACGGAGGCTGGAACTCCCTCTAGGCGCCCCCAGAGGTTCCCTGGGATACCCAGTGGTCCCACAGGCGAGCGGAACCCTGAGTCTCAGGAGGACCGCTCGCGAGGGGCCCCCCGGTCGCCGTCGGCCCTCTCCTCATCGAAAAGTGGGGTCCAATCCCCTTCCTGAGATGCCATCCGCAATCCCTACATTTCCCCTCGCACCTCCAGAAGCGGGACTCTCACGCCTCTCCTGAGGTATCGAGAAGAGGCCCCAAGGGGCCAGTTCCGGCCGCAAGACCAAAGGTCCCCGAGGGAACCCCCCATCGGCAAGCGAGTCCATTTTCCCCTGGATCGTGAGGCGAGAGGGAAGCCCAGCAGCCCCTGGCGATTTGTCAAAGGAGGCCTGGACTTCTCAGAGGCAACAAGAGAGGCTCCCCGAGGCGCCACGCCCCTCGATTCAGAGAGGCTCACCCCCCCTTTCCCCCTGCGCCGCGCGCGAAAAGCACGACCTTCGCCCCTGCATGCATTCGAGGGGAAGCCGATTGCCCTTGGCTGTGACCGGAGAGAAAGGCTGAGTCCCCTCGACTCCCTGGAGGCCACCCCACAGGTGCCAGTTATACCTGTCCCCTCCCCCCCTCTCCGGGGACCCCCGAGGGTCCTAGCTCCATGCCTGACGCGGACCCAGGGCGCTGCAGCGCCTCCTGGCGAATCCCGAGGCTGCTCGGGCCCCCATGTTTCCGCTCGAAAGGAGGCATGGCGACCCCGCTGGGCTAACGGGGGAGACGGGCCGGGGTACCCCCCGCAACTCGTGAGAATTGCACCGCCGCAAGTCGAGAACACCCCCGTGAGGCCACGCCCATCAGAGGGAGGAGGCGCTCTATTTTCCCTTGCAGGGGCATGGAGAGCATGCCCCGGCACCTGTTCCGGCTCCGAACGGGGCTTTGACTCCTTGCGGGCGACTCCAGGTGTCCCCCGAGATCCCCGGGCCAACCTGCCAAGAAAACGCGGGGCTTCCCGCCAGCACCGCGAGGGGCGTCCCCCGGGCCCCCCTCCTTTGCGAGACGGGGCCCTTGGGATCTGCAGCGACCTCGAGAGCCGTCCTGCCTTCTCTCTGAGCGCTGCAACGGGAGGCTGGACTCCCTCTAGGCGCCCCCAGAGGTTCCCTGGGATACCCGTGTCCACAGCGAGCGGAAAAAACCCTGAGTCCGCCAGAGGGCCGCTCGCCGAGGGGCCCCCCGTCGCCGTCGCCCCCTCCTCTCGAAAGGGGGGTCCAATCCCCTTCCCTGAACATGCCATCCGCAATCCCTACATTCCCTCGCACCTCCAGAGCGGGAACTCTCCGCCTCTCCTGAGGTTCGAGAAGAGGCCCCAAGGGGCCAGTTCCGGCCGCAAGACCAAAGGTCCCCCGAGGAACCCCCCATCGGCAAGCTGAATCCAGATTCCCTGGACGTGAGGCGAGGGGAAAGCCCAGGCAGCCCCATGGCGATGTCAAAGGAGGCCTGGACTTCTCAGAGGCCAACAAGAGAGGCCTCCCCGAGGCGCCTCACGCCCCGATTCAGAGAGGCCCACACCCCCGCTTCCCCCTGCGCCGCGCGGAAAAGCACGACCTTCGCGCCCCCTGCATTCGAGGGTAAGCCCGATTGCCCTTGGCTGTGACCGGAGAGAAAGGCTTGAGTCCCCTCGACTCCCTGGAGGCCACCCCACAGGTGCCCAGTTATACCTGTCCCCCCACAGTCCCCTCCTGAACACGGGGTGCACCCCCGAGGGTCCTAGGCTCCATGCCTTGACGCGGACCAACGGCGCTGGCAGCGCGCTCCTGGCGAATCTCCGAGGCTGCTCGGGCCCCCTGTCCGCTCGAAAGGAGGCATGGCGACTCTCCACCCCCGCTGGGAGCTAACGGGGAGACGAGGCCGGGGTACCGCCGCAACTCGAGAATGCGCACCGCCGGCAAGTCGAGAAACACCCCCTGTGAGGCCACGCCCATCCAGAGGGAAGGAGGCGCTTTTCCCTTGCAGGGCATGGAGAGCATGCCCCGGCACCCCGGCTTCCGGGCTTCACCTGACAGGAGCGGCTTGACCTCCTTGCGGGCGACTCCAGGTGTCCCCCGAGATCCCCGGGCCAACCTGCCAAGAAAGCGGGGCTTTTCCCGCCACACCGCGAGGGCGATTCCCCCGAACCCCCCCCTCCTTGCAGAGCGGGGTCCCCTTGGGATCTGCAGCGACTCGAGAGCCGTCCTGCCTTCTCTTGGCGCTGCAACGGAGGCTGGACTCCCTCTAGGCGCCCCCCAGAGGTTGCCTGGGCTACCCGTGTCCTCTTAGGCGAGCGGACAACCCTGAGTCTCCAGAGGCCGCAGATCGCGAGGGGCCCCCCGTCGCCGTCGGCCCCTCCTCCTCAAAGGGAGGGCCCCAATCCCCTTCCTGAATGCCCTCGCCATCCCTACAATCCCTACACATCCACTCGCGCGACGCATATCTTCCTGAGAAGCGATTAGCTCCAAGGGCCAGCTCCGGCGCAAGACCAGAGGATCCCCCACGACACGCATCGGCCCAAGCGACTCAGTTCCCTGGACAGTGCCAGGTGAATGGAAGTCCAGCAGCCCCATCTCGAAGTCACCATAGTTCCGGAACACTCCCAGAGACAACAAGGATGGCCCTCCTAGGCGCTCACGTCCCCCGATTCAAAGGAGGCGTGTACAGCTTCCCCCTATCGTGAGCGAGGGAAAGCTCAAACCTCTCGCCCTGCCATGTCGAGGGCAGGCCCGATGGACTTGGCAAAAGATCATGTCGCAGAGTGAGTCCCCTCGACTCCTGGCGGCCACCCCACAGGTGCCTCTCTCTCATACCTGTCCCCACTCGAGTTCCGGGGACGACCCCCGCTTCCTAGCTCCATGCCTGACGCGGGAGCCCAGGGGCGCTGGCAGCCGCCTCCTGGCGAATCCCCGAGGCTGCTCGGCCCCTGTCCGCTTGAAAGAGCATGGGCGACCCCGCTGTGGCCTAACGTGAATAGACGAGGCCGAGGGGGTCCCCCGCCGCAACTCGAGAATCCACCGCCCGCCAGTCGAGAAACCCCACGTGAGGCCACGCCCATAGAGGGGAGGGAGGCGCTTTTTTTTTCCCTTGCAGCATACAGGGCAATGGAAGATTGCCCCAGGCACCTTTTTCCTCCGTTCCGTTTCCCAACGCGGGCTTTCTCACGGCACCGAAACCTTTTTTGCGGGCGGCTAAAAGGTGCTCCCCGAGATCCCTCGGTTTGTCGCTCAAACCTGCAAAGCGAATTGCTGGGGCTTACCCGCCCACACCGCGGAGGGCGCGTCACACCGGGCTCACAAAAGATGCCGTTCAACAACCACGTCACTTACCTGACCCCTCCCCCCCCACCGACAACTTCTCCCGACCCTCACCCCACAGCGTCCTCTAAAGCTCCATTGCCCGTGACCGGACGCCAGGCGCTGCAGGCCTCCTGACGAATTCCCCGAGGCTGCTCAGGTCCAAAGCTGATGCCGGATCCCCCGTCCGCCGTCGAAAGGAAGGTGCAGTTCCGGCCGCAAGACCAAAGGTCCCCGAGGAACCCCCATCGGCAAGCGAGTCCAGTTCCCTGGACGTGAGGCGAGGGGAAGCCCAGCAGCCCCTGGCGATGTCAAAGGAGGCCTGGACTTCTCAGAGGCAACAAGAGAGGCTCCCCGAGGCGCCACGCCCCCGATTCAGAGAGGCCACCCCCGCTTCCCCCTGCGCGCCGCGCGGAAAAGCACGACCTTCGCCCCTGCATTCGAGGGGAAGCCCGATTGCCCTTGGCTGTGACCGGAGAGAAAGGCTGAGTCCCCTCGACTCCCTGGAGGCCACCCCACAGGTGCCAGTTATACCTGTCCCCTCCCCCCCCTCCGGGGGGACCCCCGAGGGTCCTAGCTCCATGCCTGACGCGGACCCAGGGCGCTGCAGCGCCTCCTGGCGAATCCCGAGGCTGCTCGGGCCCCTGTCCGCTCGAAAGGAGGCATGGCGCGACCCCGCTGGGCTAACGGGGGAGACGGGCCGGGGTACCCGCCGCAACTCGAGAATGCACCGCCGCAAGTCGAGAACACCCCCGTGAGGCCACGCCCATAGAGGGAGGAGGCGCTTTTTTCCTTTGCAGGGCATGGAGAGCATGCCCCGGCACCTGTTCCGGCTCCGAACGGGGCTTGACTCCTTGCGGGCGACTCCAGGTGTCCCCCGAGATCCCCGGGCCAACCTGCCAAGAAAGCGGGGCTTCCCGCCACACCGCGAGGGCGTCCCCCCCCCGGCCCCCCTCCTTGCGAGACGGGGCCCTTGGGATCTGCAGCGACGCGAGAGCCGTCCTGCCTTCTCTCTGGCGCTGCAACGGAGGCTGGACTCCCTCTAGGCGCCCCCAGAGGTTCCCTGGGATACCCGTGTCCACAGGCGAGCGGAACCCTGAGTCTCCAGAGGCCGCTCGCGAGGGGCCCCCCCGTCGCCGTCGGCCCCTCCTCTCGAAAGGGGGGTCCAATCCCCTTCCTGAATGCCATCGCAATCCCTACATTCCCTCGCACCTCCAGAGCGGGACTCTCGCCTCTCCTGAGGTTCGAGAAGAGGCCCCAAGGGGCCAGTTCCGGCCGCAAGACCAAAGGTCCCCGAGGAACCCCCATCGGCAAGCGAGTCCAGTTCCCTGGACGTGAGGCGAGGGGAAGCCCAGCAGCCCCTGGCGATGTCAAAGGAGGCCTGGACTTCTCAGAGGCAACAAGAGAGGCTCCCCGAGGCGCCACGCCCCCGATTCAGAGAGGCCACCCCCGCTTCCCCCTGCGCCGCGCGGAAAAGCACGACCTTCGCCCCTGCATTCGAGGGGAAGCCCGATTGCCCTTGGCTGTGACCGGAGAGAAAGGCTGAGTCAGTCCCCTCGACTCCCTGGAGGCCACCCCACAGGTGCCAGTTATACCTGTCCCCTCCCCCCCCCTCCGGGGACCCCCCGAGGGTCCTAGCTCCATGCCTGACGCGGACCCAGGGCGCTGCAGCGCCTCCTGGCGAATCCCGAGGCTGCTCGGGCCCCTGTCCGCTGTCGAAAGGAGCATGGCGGAACCAACATCATCTAGGCCCGCTGGGCTAACGGGGGAGGAACTAGGCCGGGTAACCCGACCGCAACTCGAGAATTTGCACCGCCTGCAAGATCTCCAGGCAAGCTACGCCACCCTGAGTGTCGCCACTCCCATACGAGAGGAGTCGGACGGCGCTTTTTCTTGTTTCCCTTCTGCGGGCATGGCAGAGCAGGCCCGGCATACCTGGTTTCCGCTCCGAACGGCGCGCTACGACTCCTTGCGGGCGGACTCCCAGGCTGTCCCCGCGAGGATTCAGCCCCGGTCGGCTACACACACCTGCCCAAGAAAGCGGGAGGCTCGTTACCTTCCCTCCCGCCACAATAAACCACTGACCGCAGAGGACACGCGTCCACCGGGGGCCCCCCCTCCTTGCGAGAAGCGCGGCCCTTGGGATCTGCAGGCGACTCGTGAGCACGCCGGCCTGGCCTTCTCTCTCGGCGCTGCAGCCACGGCAGGCTGGACCTTCCCTCTAACGCTAGGCGCCCCCCAGAGGTTCCCTGGGCCATACCCGTTGTCCCCTGGGCCGAGCGGAACCCTGAGTCTCCAGCAGGCCCGCTCGTCTCACCCCCCCACCCGAGTGCCGCGCCCCATCTCCCCCCTCCCTCCCCCCCCCCCCCCCCCCCCCCCCCGTCGCCGTCGGCCCCTCCTCTCGAAAGGGGGGTCCAATCCCCTTCCTGAATGCCATCGCAATCCCTACATTCCCTCGCACCTCCAGAGCGGGACTCTCGCCTCTCCTGAGGTTCGAGAAGAGGCCCCAAGGGGCCAGTTCCGGCCGCAAGACCAAAGGTCCCCGAGGAACCCCCATCGGCAAGCGAGTCCAGTTCCCTGGACGTGAGGCGAGGGGAAGCCCAGCAGCCCCTGGCGATGTCAAAGGAGGCCTGGACTTCTCAGAGGCAACAAGAGAGGCTCCCCGAGGCGCCACGCCCCCGATTCAGAGAGGCCACCCCCGCTTCCCCCCCTGCGCGCCGCGCGGAAAAGCACGACCTTCGCCCCTGCATTCGAGGGGAAGCCCGATTGCCCTTGGCTGTGACCGGAGAGAAAGGCTGAGTCCCCTCGACTCCCTGGAGGCCACCCCACAGGTGCCAGTTATACCTGTCCCCCTCCCCCCCTCCGGGGACCCCCGAGGGTCCTAGCTCCATGCCTGACGCGGACCCAGCTCCTGCCCCTGTCCGCTCGAAAGGAGGCATGGCGACCCCGCTGGGCTAACGGGGGAGACGGGCCGGGGTACCCGCCGCAACTCGAGAATGCACCGCCGCAAGTCGAGAAACACCCCCGTGAGGCCACGCCCATAGAGGGAGGAGGCGCTTTTTCCCTTGCAGGGCATGGAGAGCATGCCCCGGCACCTGTTCCGGCTCCGAACGGGGCTTGACTCCTTGCGGGCGACTCCAGGTGTCCCCCGAGATCCCCGGCCAACCTGCCAAGAAAGCGGGGCTTCCCCCCACACCGCGAGGGCGTCCCCCGGGCCCCCCTCCTTGCGAGACGGGGCCCTTGGGATCTGCAGCGACGCGAGAGCCGTCCTGCCTTCTCTCTGGCGCTGCAACGGAGGCTGGACTCCCTCTAGGCGCCCCCAGAGGTTCCCTGGGATACCCGTGTCCACAGGCGAGCGGAACCCTGAGTCTCCAGAGGCCGCTCGCGAGGGGCCCCCCGTCGCCGTCGGCCCCTCCTCTCGAAAGGGGGGTCCAATCCCCTTCCTGAATGCCATCGCAATCCCTACATTCCCTCGCACCTCCAGAGCGGGACTCTCGCCTCTCCTGAGGTTCGAGAAGAGAGGCCCAAGGGGCCAGTTCCGGCCGCAAGACCAAAGGTCCCCGAGGAACCCCCATCGGCAAGCGAGTCCAGTTCCCTGGACGTGAGGCGAGGGGAAGCCCAGCAGCCCCTGGCGATGTCAAAGGAGGCCTGGACTTCTCAGAGGCAAACAAGAGAGGCTCCCCGAGGCGCCACGCCCCCGATTCAGAGAGGCCACCCCCGCTTCCCCCTGCGCCGCGCGGAAAAAGCACGACCTTCGCCCCTTCCATGCCTGACTCGGACGCAACAGGGAGCGGCTGCAGCGTGACCTCCTGGCGAAATCCCAAGGGCTGCTCAGGCCCTGTCCGATCAATAGCTCCCTTGTCGGGATGCCGCTGGGGCGAACGGGAAGGCTATGTGCGGGGTACCCCTGACGTCTCCAGAGGCGCTCGCGCAGGGGCCCCTCCGATCCACGCCGTCGAGGGAGGAGGCCTTTTCCCTGCCAGGGCATGGGAGAGCATGCCCCTTCACTGTACCGGCCTCCGAACGTGGCTTGACATCCTGGCGGGCGACTCCAGGGTCCCCCCGAGATCACCGGGCCAACTGCAAGCAACGGGGCTTCCCTGCCTCACCGCGAGGGAGTCCCCCCGGGCACTCCCCTCCTATGCGAGAGATCGGGGCCCTGGGATCTGTCGCGACTTCGAGGAGCCGTCCTGCCTACACTCTGGCGCTGCAATCGGAGGCTGGACTCCCTCCTAGGCGCCCCCAGAGCGGGGGGTTTCCCTGGGATTCCCGTGTCCACAAGGCGAAGGGAACCCGCTGAGGTCTCCAGAGGTCCCGCTTGCGAGGGGCCCCCCGTCGCCGTCGGCCCCTCCTCTCGTAAGGGGGGTCCCATCCCCTTCCTGGAATGCCAGATCGACAATCCCTACACTTCCCTCGCCAACCCCAGTAGTGGTGGGACAATCGTTGCCTACATCCTGCAGGTTCGAGACTAATGCTCCCAGAGGGGCCTGTGTATCTCGGCACGCCAAAGACCAAAGGTCCCCGAGGAACCCCCATCGCAAGCGTAGTCCTCAGTCCTGGGACGTGATGGCGAGGGGAAGGCCAGCAGCCCCTGGCGATGTCAAAGGAGGCCTGGACTCTCCAGAGGGCCACAAGTAGAGGCTCCCCGAGGGCGCCACGCCCCCGATTCAGAGAGGCCTACAGCCCGCGAGTTCCCGACCTCAGGCGTCGCGCGGAAAAGCACGACCTTCGCCCTCTGCGATGCGAGGGGAAGCCCGAGTTGCCCTTGGCTCTGTGACCGGAGAGAAAAGGTCTGAGTCCCTCGAACTCCCTGGAGGCCACCCCACAGGTGCCAGTTATACCTGTCCCCTAGAGTCCCCCCTCCGGGGAACCCCGGAAGGGTCCCCTAGCTCCATGCCTGACGCGGACCCAAGGGCGCTGCAGCGCCTCCTGGCGAATCCCGAGGCTGCTCGAGGCCCCTGTCCGCTCGAAAGGAGGCATGGCGACCCCGCCTGGGCTAACGGGGGAGACGGGCCGGGGTACCCGCCGCAAACTCGAGGAAATGCACCGCCGCAAGTCGAGAACACCCCCGTGAGGACCACGCCCCCATAGAGGGAGGAGGCGCTTTTCCCGTTGCAGGGGCATGGAGAGCATGCCCCGGCCACCTTCCGGCCCCCCTGGCTCCGAACGGGGCTTGACTCTCTTGCGGCGCGACTCCTCCAGGTGTCCCCCGAGATCCCCGGGCCAACCTGCCAAGAAAGCGGGGCTTCCCGCCACCCACACTCGCAGAGGGCGTCCCCCGGGCCCCCCCTCCTTGCCGAGACGGGGCCCTTTGGGATCTGCAGCGACGCGAGAGAGCCGTCCTGCCTTTTCTCTCTGGCGCTGCCAACGGAGGCTGGACTCCCATCTAGCGCCCCCAGATGCTGTTCCTGGGGATACCCGTGTCCACAGGCCCGAGCGGAACCCCCTTGATCTGTCTCAGTCAGAGTCCGCTCGCGAGGGGGCCCCCCTGTCGCCGTCCGGCCCCTACTCCTCTCGAGAAGGGGGGGTCCCAATCCCCTTCCTGAATGCCATCGCAATCCCTACATTCCCTCGCAAACCTCCAGAGGCGGGACTCTCTCGCCTCTCCTGAGGTTCGAGAAGAGGCCCCAAGGGGCCAGTTCCGGCCGCAAGACCAAAAGGTCCCCGAGGAACCCCCATCGGCAAGCGAGTCACGAGTGTCCCTGGGACGTGAGGCGAGGAGGGAAGCCCAGACACCCCTGGCGATGTCAAAGGAGGCCTGGGACACTCTCAGAAGGCAACAAAGTAGAGGGCTTCCCCGAGGCGCCACGCCCCCGATTCAGAGAGAGGCCACCCCCCGCTTGGGGCCCCTGCGCCCTCGCGCGGAGACAAAGCACGACGCCTTCGCCCCTGCATTCGAGGGGAAGTAGCGTGCACCCGATTGCCCTTGGCTGTGACCGGAACCTGCCGTGCTCATGAAAGGCCGACGAGTCCCCCTCGCGTACTCCTGGAGGCCACCCCAACACAGGTGCCAGTTTATACCTGTCCCCTCCCCCCCTCCGGGGACCCCCCGAGGGTCCTAGCTCCATTGCCTGACGCGGACACCAGGGCGCTTGACCAGCGGCGCCCTCCTGGCTGAATTACTCCCGAGGCTGCTCGGGCCCCTGTCCGCTCGTGAAAGGAGGCATGGCGACCCCGCTGGGCTAACGGGGGAGACGGGCCGGGGTACCCCGCACCGCAAACTCCGAAATGCACCGGCCGCGCGCAAGTCGAGAACAACCCCCCCTGTGAAGGCCACGCACCATAGAGGGAGGAGGCGCTTTTCCCTTGCCTAGGGACAATCAGGAGCAGCATGCCCCCCGGCACCACATCCGGCTCGTTCCGGCCTGAACGTAACGGGCGCTTGACTCCTTGCGGGCTACGACTCCAGGTGTCCCCCGATCACCCCCGGATTTTTTTCCACGGGCCTGCCTCTGAAAAGAAAGCGGGGCTCTTTCCCGCCACACGCTGCGACAGAGGGCGTCCCCCGGGCCCCTATCTCCCTGCCGAGGACGATCGGGCCCTTGGGATCTGCAGCGACCGCGAGAGCCGTCCTGCCTTCTCTCTGTCGCTGGCGCTGCTGCACAACGGAGGAGGTCGGACTCCCTCTAGGCGCGCCCCCAGACATAGGTTCCCTGGTTGGGATACCCCCGTGTCCACAGGCGAGCAGAGAACCCATGAGTCTCCAGAGGCCGCTCGCGAGGGGCCCCCCCGTCTCGCCGTCGGGCCCCTCCTCTCGAAAAGAGGGGGTCCAATCCCCTTCCTGAAATTGCCATCGACGCAATTCCCTACACATTCCCTCGCACCTCCATCAGAGCGAAGACTCTGCGGTCTCGAGGTCCTCTCCTATCCTTTTCGAGGTTCGAGAGGAGAAGGCCCCAAAGGGGCCAGTTCCGGCCGCAAGACTACAAAAGGGTCCCCGAGGAACCCCCCATCGGCAAGCGAGTAGAGTCCAGTTCCCTGGACGTGAAAGAGGCAAGAGGGGAAGCCCAGCAGCCCCATGGCGATGTCAAAGGGAGGCCTGGACTTCTCAGAGGGCAACAAGAGAGGGCTCCACCCCGAGGCGCCACGCCCCCGATTCAGAGAGGCCCCCCGCACCCCCCGCTTCCCCCCCTGCGCCCGCGCGGGAAAAGCACGACCTTTCGCCGCCCCTGCATTCGAGGGGAAGCCCCGATTGCCCTTGGCTGTGACCGTGTGAGAAAGGGCTGAGTCCCCCTCGGACTCCCTGGAGGGCCACCCCACAGGTGCCAGTTATACCTCTGGGGACCCAGGGTCCTAGCCCCTCCGGGACCCAGGGGACCCCCGAGGGTCCTAGCTCCATGCCTGACGCGGACCGAGCCAGGGCGCTGCAGCGCCTCCTGGCGAATCCCGAGGCTGCTCGGGCCCCTGTCCGCTCGAAAGGAGGCATGGCGACCCCGCTGGGCTCAACGGGGGAGACGGGCCGGCGGGGTACCCGCCGCAACTCGAGAATGCACCCGCCTGCAAGTCGAGAACACCCCCCGTGAGGCCACGCCCATAGAGGGAGGAGGAGGCGCTTTTTCCCCTTGCAGGGCATGGAGAGCATGCCCCGGCACCTAGTGTTCCGGCTCCCGATACGGGGCTTGACTCCTTGCGGGCGGGGACTCCAGGTGTCCCCCGAGATCCCCGGGCCCAACCTGCCAAGGAAGCGGGGCTTCTTCCCGCCACCACCGCGGAGGGCCGCGAGGGCTCCCCCGGGCCCCCCCTCCTTGCGAGACGGGGCCCTTGGGATCTCTATTGCAGCGACGCGAGAGCCGTCCCGTGCCTTCTTCTCTTGGCGTCTGCAACGGATGGCTGGACTCCCTCTAGGCGCCCCCAGAGGTTCCCTGGGATACCCGTGTCCCACAGGCGAGCGGGAACCCTGAGTCTCCAGAGGCCCGCTCGCGAGGGGGCCCCCCGTCGCCGTCGGCCCCCCTCCTCTCGAAAGGGGGGTTCCAATCCCCTTCCTGAAATGCCATCGCAATCCCTACATTTCCTCGCACCTTCCAGAGCGGGGACTCTCGCCTCTCTCTGAGGTTCGAGAAGAGGCCCCAAGGGGCCAGTTCCGGCCGCAAGACCAAAGGTCCCCGAGGAACCCCCATCGGCAAGCGAGTCCAGTTCCCTGGACGTGAGGCGAGGGGAAGCCCAGCAGCCCCCTGGCGATGTCAAAGGAGGCCTGGACTTCTCAGAGGCAACAAGAGAGGCTCCCCGAGGCGCCACGCCCCCGATTCCAGAGAGGCCACCGCTCCCCCCGCTTACCCCCCCTGCCCGCGCGCGGGAAAAAGCACGACCTTCGCCCCTGCATTCGAGGGGAAGCCCGATTGCCCTTGGCTGTGACCGGAGAGAAAGGCTGAGTCCCCTCGACTTCCCCCTGGAGGCCGCCCACCCCACAGGTGCCAGTTATACCTGTCCCCTCTCCCCCCCTCCGGGGACCCCCCGAGGGTCCTAGCTCCCATGCCTGACGCGGGACCCAGGGCGCTGCAGCGCCCTCCTGGCGAATCCCCGAGGCTGCTCTCACTGGCCCCTGTCCGCTCGAAAGGGAGGCATGGCGACCCCGCTGGGCTAACAACGGGGGAGGAGACGGGCCGGGGTACCCGCCGCCGCAACCTCGAGAATTGCACCGCCCCCAAGTCGAGAGAACACCCCCGTGAGGCCACGCCCATCAGAGGGAGAGGAGGCGCTCTTTCCCCTTGCAGGGCATGGAGAGCATGCCCCCGGCACACCTGTTCCGGCCGGCTTCCGAACGGGGCTTGATGACCTCCTTGCCGTGTCGACTCCAGAGTGTCCCCCGAGATCCCCCGGGCCAACCTGCCAAGAAAGCATGTAGGCGGGGCTTCCGCCACACAGCGAGGGCATTCGTCCGCCCGGTAGCCCCCCTCCTTGCGAGACGGGGTCCCTTGGGATCTGCAGCGAACCGCGAGAGCCGTCCCTGCCTTCTCTCTCTCTGGCGCTGCAACGGAGGCTGGACTCCCCTCTAGGCGCCCCCCAGAGGTTCCCTGGGATACCCCAGTGTTGCACCCAGGCGAGCGGTAACCCTGAGTCTCAAGCTCTTGCTCAGCCCTCAGAGGGCGACCACGTCGCCGTGTAGGACCAGCGTCCTCTCCTCTCGAAAGGTGGGGTCCCAATCCCCTTCCTGAATGCCATCGAGCAATCCCTACATTTCCCATCGCACCTCCAGAGCGGGACTCTCCGCCTCTCCTGAGGTTCGAGAAGAGGCCCTCAAGGGAGCGCCACGTTCCTGCACGGCCGCAATGACCAAAGGTCCCCCAAGGAACCCATCGGCAAGCGAGTCCAGTTCTCCCCCGACGTGAGAACGAGGGGAAGCCCAGCAGGGTCCCCCTGGCCCGATTGTCCAAGGAGGCCAGGCGACCAACCTCAGAAGGCACCAAGATAGGCTCCCCGTAGGCCGCTCAGAACCCCCGATTCAAGCAGAGCGACCCCCCGCATCCCCCCATGCACCGCGCGCGAAAAAAAGCACGAAGATTGCCTCACTGCATTCGAGGGTAATAGCCGCGAATATGCCCCTTGGCGCTGTGACCGTCAAGAGAAAGGCTTGAAGACCCCTCGACTCCTTCTAAAGGCCAAACCCCACAGGAGGCCCCCAGTTATCACACCTGTCTCACCCACCCCCCTCCGGGCGACCCCGTCATGTCCCAGCCGTCATGCCTGCTCGCGGACCCAGTATGCGCTGCATGCGCCTCATCCTGGCGAATCCCGCCGCTGGACTCGGAGTACCAGCCCCTGAGTCCGCCCTCGCTTAGGAGGCAATGACGACATGAGCCTGGTGCTAAAAGGACAGCAACACCTGGCCAGGGCTACCCTCTCGCATCATCGAGTGCTGAACCGATTGGAAGTCCTGTCCGATCACCCCCGTGAGGGACATCCCAGAATAGGAGACGGGAAGGAGGCCTTATTCACACTTACAGGCGCGCATGGACAACGCATTGGCCGCCGACAACCTGTTACGCGCCGCCGAAACGGGTGCCCGAACGCCCCCCTACGACCCTCCAGTTGTATCCCCCCCCTATGCCCGGGCCAACCTGCCAAGTTACCTGGGCCCTAACCCGCCCCAAGAAATCCACCTGAGAAAGCGAAACACCCACGCAACCCCCCTCCCTCTTGCGAGTCACTCACTAATAGGAAACTGCTCAGCGTCACGCCCACTCAGTCCTGATCCCCCTCACCTACACTCGCGTATTTATCTTTAACTCCTGGCCGCCCACCCAGAGGATTCGCTGTAACCCCCGTAGGACCCGTGTGCCGATAGCACCCCGATACCCGCTGACCCTCCAGTAGTCCAAAGCCCTCCGGCAGACGGGGCCCCGTTGGGATCGAGCCTGCTAATAAAACCGGAGCGCGAGAGTTCACAGAATCCCTGTCCCTGTATCTCAACGCAATACCTACTGGGCAAAAACGGAGACGCTGTTTACTACCCGCCAATCTACGCACACATGGAGAAGTTTGCCCCACAGGACTCCCGTTCCCACCAGCTGACAACCAAACGAACCCCCGAGGAACTCCAGAGTCAGTTCGACCCAGGACCATAGGGGGCGAGGGATTACAAGACCCCCGTGCCCCTGCCCCTGTCAAAGGAGGCCTGGACTTCTCTGCTACAACAAAGTGAGGCGCTTCTGCACCCCGGGTGCTCCACCGTCCTCCCCTCGCTGGCAACATGGTCCTATCTCCAGGCGACGCAACACACCTGTGTCGACTGCAGTCCTGCATATCCCTCTCGCGCTCGCAGGTCCGCCTCGCTAACAGACCGCGGCCAGAGGTCCCAAGGATCGCCAGTTTCCACGGGACAGCAACCTGAGTCTCCAGGGTCACGCACGAGAAAGAGGCCCCATCATCCCCCTCGTTCCACTCGCCGTGATCTCGAGTCTAGTCCCCTGGACGTCCCCTCGAGGGGAATCCCATCGCAGCCCTAATTCCCTGATCACTCTTGAGCGGAGGCGTCTGCTTGACTCCGGTCTCAGACTAAACAAGGGACCAGTTACCGGCCAGCAAGTCGAAAGGTCCCCGAGGAAACCCCCCCTCGGCAAGCGAGTCCGCTTCCCCTGGACGAGGGGCTCTAAGAGCCCCATTACTCAGTCTGGGGGAAGGCAAGACAGCCCCTGGCCTTGTTTCAGGAGGCCCTTCTCAGAGGCTCCCCGAGGGCTCCACCGCCACCATGATTTTCAGTGAGCCCCAACCCCCCTATCTCCCCCTGCGCGACCGCGCGGAAAAGCACGACCTTCGCCCTGCATTCGCAATAGGAGGAAGCCCGATTAGCCCTTGGCTGTGACCAGGACAGGAGAGAAAGGCTGAGTCCCCTCGACTCCCTGGAGGACCACCCCACAGGTGCCAGTTAATACCTGTCCCCTCCCCCCCTCCCGGGGACCCCCGAGGGGACCCTAGCTCCATGCCTGACGCGGACTCCAGGGCGCTGCAGCGCCTCCTGGCGAAATCCCGAGGCTGCTGGGGACACGGGCCCCTGTCCTGCTCGAAAGGAGGCATGGCGACCCCCCGCTGGGCTAACGGGGGGGGAGACGGGCCGGGGTACCCGCCGCAACTCCGAGAATGCACCGCCGCAAGTCGAGAACACCCCCCGTGAGGCCACGCCCATAGAGGGTAGTAGGAGGCGCTTTTCCCTTGCAGGGCATGGAGAGCATGCCCCGGCACCTGTTTCCGGCGCCGAACGGGCCTTTGACCTCCTTGCGCAAGACCAAAGGTCCCCGAGGAACCCCCATCGGCAAGCGAGTCCAGTTCCCTGGACGTGAGGCGAGGGGAAGCCCAGCAGCCCCTGGCGATGTCAAAGGAGGCCTGGACTTCTCAGAGGCAACAAGAGAGGCTCCCCGAGGCGCCACGCCCCCGATTCAGAGAGGCCACCCCCGCTTCCCCCTGCGCCGCGCGGAAAAGCACGACCTTCGCCCCTGCATTCGAGGGAAAGCCCGATTGCCCTTGGCTGTGACCGGAGAGAAAGGCTGAGTCCCCTCGACTCCCTGGAGGCCACCCCACAGGTGCCAGTTATACCTGTCCCCTCCCCCCCTCCGGGGACCCCCGAGGGTCCTAGCTCCATGCCTGACGCGGACCCAGGGCGCTGCAGCGCCTCCTGGCGAATCCCGAGGCTGCTCGGGCCCCTGTCCGCTCGAAAGGAGGCATGGCATGGCGACCCCGCTGGGCTAACGGGGGAGACGGGCCGGGGTACCCGCCGCAACTCGAGAATGCACCGCCGCAAGTCGAGAACACCCCCGTGAGGCCACGCCCATAGAGGGAGGAGGCGCTTTTCCCTTGCAGGGCATGGAGAGCATGCCCCGGCACCTGTTCCGGCTCCGAACGGGGCTTGACTCCTTGCGGGCGACTCCAGGTGTCCCCCGAGATCCCCGGGCCAACCTGCCAAGAAAGCGGGGCTTCCCGCCACACCGCGAGGGCGTCCCCCGGGCCCCCCTCCTTGCGAGACGGGGCCCTTGGGATCTGCAGCGACGCGAGAGCCGTCCTGCCTTCTCTCTGGCGCTGCAACGGAGGCTGGACTCCCTCTAGGCGCCCCCAGAGGTTCCCTGGGATACCCGTGTCCACAGGCGAGCGGAACCCTGAGTCTCCAGAGGCCGCTCGCGAGGGGCCCCCCGTCGCCGTCGGCCCCTCCTCTCGAAAGGGGGGTCCAATCCCCTTCCTGAATGCCATCGCAATCCCTACATTCCCTCGCACCTCCAGAGCGGGACTCTCGCCTCTCCTGAGGTTCGAGAAGAGGCCCCAAGGGGCCAGTTCCGGCCGCAAGACCAAAGGTCCCCGAGGAACCCCCATCGGCAAGCGAGTCCAGTTCCCTGGACGTGAGGCGAGGGGAAGCCCAGCAGCCCCTGGCGATGTCAAAGGAGGCCTGGACTTCTCAGAGGCAACAAGAGAGGCTCCCCGAGGCGCCACGCCCCCGATTCAGAGAGGCCACCCCCGCTTCCCCCTGCGCCGCGCGGAAAAGCACGACCTTCGCCCCTGCATTCGAGGGGAAGCCCGATTGCCCTTGGCTGTGACCGGAGAGAAAGGCTGAGTCCCCTCGACTCCCTGGAGGCCACCCCACAGGTGCCAGTTATACCTGTCCCCTCCCCCCCTCCGGGGACCCCCGAGGGTCCTAGCTCCATGCCTGACGCGGACCCAGGGCGCTGCAGCGCCTCCTGGCGAATCCCGAGGGCTGCTCGGGCCCCTGTCCGCTCGAAAGGAGGCATGGCGACCCCGCTGGGCTAACGGGGGAGACGGGCCGGGGTACCCGCCGCAACTCGAGAATGCACCGCCGCAAGTCGAGAACACCCCCGTGAGGCCACGCCCATAGAGGGAGGAGGCGCTTTTCCCTTGCAGGGCATGGAGAGCATGCCCCGGCACCTGTTCCGGCTCCGAACGGGGCTTGACTCCTTGCGGGCGACTCCAGGTGTCCCCCGAGATCCCCGGGCCAACCTGCCAAGAAAGCGGGGCTTCCCGCCACACCGCGAGGGCGTCCCCCGGGCCCCCCTCCTTGCGAGACGGGGCCCTTGGGATCTGCAGCGACGCGAGAGCCGTCCTGCCTTCTCTCTGGCGCTGCAACGGAGGCTGGACTCCCTCTAGGCGCCCCCAGAGGTTCCCTGGGATACCCGTGTCCACAGGCGAGCGGAACCCTGAGTCTCCAGAGGCCGCTCGCGAGGGGCCCCCCCGTCGCCGTCGTCCCCTCCTCTCGAAAGGGGGGTCCAATCCCCTTCCTGAATGCCATCGCAATCCCTACATTCCCTCGCACCTCCAGAGCGGGACTCTCGCCTCTCCTGAGGTTCGAGAAGAGGCCCCAAGGGGCCAGTTCCGGCCGCAAGACCAAAGGTCCCCGAGGAACCCCCATCGGCAAGCGAGTCCAGTTCCCTGGACGTGAGGCGAGGGGAAGCCCAGCAGCCCCTGGCGATGTCAAAGGAGGCCTGGACTTCTCAGAGGCAACAAGAGAGGCTCCCCGAGGCGCCACGCCCCCGATTCAGAGAGGCCACCCCCGCTTCCCCCTGCGCCGCGCGGAAAAGCACGACCTTCGCCCCTGCATTCGAGGGGAAGCCCGATTGCCCTTGGCTGTGACCGGAGAGAAAGGCTGAGTCCCCTCGACTCCCTGGAGGCCACCCCACAGGTGCCAGTTATACCTGTCCCCTCCCCCCCTCCGGGGACCCCCGAGGGTCCTAGCTCCATGCCTGACGCGGACCCAGGGCGCTGCAGCGCCTCCTGGCGAATCCCGAGGCTGCTCGGGCCCCTGTCCGCTCGAAAGGAGGCATGGCGACCCCGCTGGGCTAACGGGGGAGACGGGCCGGGGTACCCGCCGCAACTCGAGAATGCACCGCCGCAAGTCGAGAACACCCCCGTGAGGCCACGCCCATAGAGGGAGGAGGCGCTTTTCCCTTGCAGGGCATGGAGAGCATGCCCCGGCACCTGTTCCGGCTCCGAACGGGGCTTGACTCCTTGCGGGCGACTCCAGGTGTCCCCCGAGATCCCCGGGCCAACCTGCCAAGAAAGCGGGGCTTCCCGCCACACCGCGAGGGCGTCCCCCGGGCCCCCCCTCCTTGCGAGACGGGGCCCTTGGGATCTGCAGCGACGCGAGAGCCGTCCTGCCTTCTCTCTGGCGCTGCAACGGAGGCTGGACTCCCTCTAGGCGCCCCCAGAGGTTCCCTGGGATACCCGTGTCCACAGGCGAGCGGAACCCTGAGTCTCCAGAGGCCGCTCGCGAGGGGCCCCCCGTCGCCGTCGGCCCCTCCTCTCGAAAGGGGGGTCCAATCCCCTTCCTGAATGCCATCGCAATCCCTACATTCCCTCGCACCTCCAGAGCGGGACTCTCGCCTCTCCTGAGGTTCGAGAAGAGGCCCCAAGGGGCCAGTTCCGGCCGCAAGACCAAAGGTCCCCGAGGAACCCCCATCGGCAAGCGAGTCCAGTTCCCTGGACGTGAGGCGAGGGGAAGCCCAGCAGCCCCTGGCGATGTCAAAGGAGGCCTGGACTTCTCAGAGGCAACAAGAGAGGCTCCCCGAGGCGCCACGCCCCCGATTCAGAGAGGCCACCCCCGCTTCCCCCTGCGCCGCGCGGAAAAGCACGACCTTCGCCCCTGCATTCGAGGGGAAGCCCGATTGCCCTTGGCTGTGACCGGAGAGAAAGGCTGAGTCCCCTCGACTCCCTGGAGGCCACCCCACAGGTGCCAGTTATATACCTGTCCCCTCCCCCCCTCCGGGGACCCCCGAGGGTCCTAGCTCCATGCCTGACGCGGACCCAGGGCGCTGCAGCGCCTCCTGGCGAATCCCGAGGCTGCTCGGGCCCCTGTCCGCTCGAAAGGAGGCATGGCGACCCCGCTGGGCTAACGGGGGAGACGGGCCGGGGTACCCGCCGCAACTCGAGAATGCACCGCCGCAAGTCGAGAACACCCCCGTGAGGCCACGCCCATAGAGGGAGGAGGCGCTTTTCCCCTTGCAGGGCATGGAGAGCATGCCCCGGCACCTGTTCCGGCTCCGAACGGGGCTTGACTCCTTGCGGGCGACTCCAGGTGTCCCCCGAGATCCCCGGGCCAACCTGCCAAGAAAGCGGGGCTTCCCGCCACACCGCGAGGGCGTCCCCCGGGCCCCCCTCCTTGCGAGACGGGGCCCTTGGGATCTGCAGCGACGCGAGAGCCGTCCTGCCTTCTCTCTGGCGCTGCAACGGAGGCTGGACTCCCCTCTAGGCGCCCCCAGAGGTTCCCTGGGATACCCGTGTCCACAGGCGAGCGGAACCCTGAGTCTCCAGAGGCCGCTCGCGAGGGGCCCCCCGTCGCCGTCGGCCCCTCCTCTCGAAAGGGGGGTCCAATCCCCTTCCTGAATGCCATCGCAATCCCTACATTCCCTCGCACCTCCAGAGCGGGACTCTCGCCTCTCCTGAGGTTCGAGAAGAGGCCCCAAGGGGCCAGTTCCGGCCGCAAGACCAAAGGTCCCCGAGGAACCCCCATCGGCAAGCGAGTCCAGTTCCCTGGACGTGAGGCGAGGGGAAGCCCAGCAGCCCCTGGCGATGTCAAAGGAGGCCTGGACTTCTCAGAGGCAACAAGAGAGGCTCCCCGAGGCGCCACGCCCCCGATTCAGAGAGGCCACCCCCCCGCTTCTTCCCCCTGCGCGCCGCGCGGAAAAGCACGACCTTCGCCCCTGCATTCGAGGGGAAGCCCGATTGCCCTTGGCTGTGACCGGAGAGAAAGGCTGAGTCCCCTCGACTCCCTGGAGGCCACCCCACAGGTGCCAGTTATACCTGTCCCCTCCCCCCCTCCGGGGACCCCCGAGGGTCCTAGCTCCATGCCTGACGCGGACCCAGGGCGCTGCAGCGCCTCCTGGCGAATCCCGAGGCTGCTCGGGCCCCTGTCCGCTCGAAAGGAGGCATGGCGACCCCGCTGGGCTAACGGGGGAGACGGGCCGGGGTACCCGCCGCAACTCGAGAATGCACCGCCGCAAGTCGAGAACACCCCCGTGAGGCCACGCCCATAGAGGGAGGAGGCGCTTTTTTCCCTTGCAGGGCATGGAGAGCATGCCCCGGCACCTGTTCCGGCTCCGAACGGGGCTTGACTCCTTGCGGGCGCGACTCCAGGTGTCCCCCGAGATCCCCGGGCCAACCTGCCAAGAAAGCGGGGCTTCCCGCCACACCGCGAGGGCGTCCCCCGGGCCCCCCTCCTTGCGAGACGGGGCCCTTGGGATCTGCAGCGACGCGAGAGCCGTCCTGCCTTCTCTCTGGCGCTGCAACGGAGGCTGGACTCCCTCTAGGCGCCCCCAGAGGTTCCCTGGGATACCCGTGTCCACAGGCGAGCGGAACCCTGAGTCTCCAGAGGCCGCTCGCGAGGGGCCCCCCGTCGCCGTCGGCCCCTCCTCTCGAAAGGGGGGTCCAATCCCCTTCCTGAATGCCATCGCAATCCCTACATTCCCTCGCACCTCCAGAGCGGGACTCTCGCCTCTCCTGAGGTTCGAGAAGAGGCCCCAAGGGGCCAGTTCCGGCCGCAAGACCAAAGGTCCCCGAGGAACCCCCATCGGCAAGCGAGTCCAGTTCCCTGGACGTGAGGCGAGGGGAAGCCCAGCAGCCCCTGGCGATGTCAAAGGAGGCCTGGACTTCTCAGAGGCAACAAGAGAGGCTCCCCGAGGCGCCACGCCCCCGATTCAGAGAGGCCACCCCCGCTTCCCCCTGCGCCGCGCGGAAAAGCACGACCTTCGCCCCTGCATTCGAGGGGAAGCCCGATTGCCCTTGGCTGTGACCGGAGAGAAAGGCTGAGTCCCCTCGACTCCCTGGAGGCCACCCCACAGGTGCCAGTTATACCTGTCCCCTCCCCCCCTCCGGGGACCCCCGAGGGTCCTAGCTCCATGCCTGACGCGGACCCAGGGCGCTGCAGCGCCTCCTGGCGAATCCCGAGGCTGCTCGGGCCCCTGTCCGCTCGAAAGGAGGCATGGCGACCCCGGGCTAACGGGGGAGACGGGCCGGGGTACCCGCCGCAACTCGAGAATGCACCGCCGCAAGTCGAGAACACCCCCGTGAGGCCACGCCCATAGAGGGAGGAGGCGCTTTTCCCTTGCAGGGCATGGAGAGCATGCCCCGGCACCTGTTCCGGCGCCGAACGGGGCTTGACTCCTTGCGGGCGACTCCAGGTGTCCCCCGAGATCCCCGGGCCAACCTGCCAAGAAAGCGGGGCTTCCCGCCACACCGCGAGGAGGGCGTCCCCCGGGCCCCCCTCCTTGCGAGACGGGGCCCTTGGGATCTGCAGCGACGCGAGAGCCGTCCTGCCTTCTCTCTGGCGCTGCAACGGAGGCTGGACTCCCTCTAGGCGCCCCCAGAGGTTCCCTGGGATACCCGTGTCCACAGGCGAGCGGAACCCTGAGTCTCCAGAGGCCGCTCGCGAGGGGCCCCCCGTCGCCGTCGGCCCCTCCTCTCGAAAGGGGGGTCCAATCCCCTTCCTGAATGCCATCGCAATCCCTACATTCCCTCGCACCTCCAGAGCGGGACTCTCGCCTCTCCTGAGGTTCGAGAAGAGGCCCCAAGGGGCCAGTTCCGGCCGCAAGACCAAAGGTCCCCGAGGAACCCCCATCGGCAAGCGAGTCCAGTTCCCTGGACGTGAGGCGAGGGGAAGCCCAGCAGCCCCTGGCGATGTCAAAGGAGGCCTGGACTTCTCAGAGGCAACAAGAGAGGCTCCCCGAGGCGCCACGCCCCCGATTCAGAGAGGCCACCCCCGCTTCCCCCTGCGCCGCGCGGAAAAGCACGACCTTCGCCCCTGCATTCGAGGGGAAGCCCGATTGCCCTTGGCTGTGACCGGAGAGAAAGGCTGAGTCCCCTCGACTCCCTGGAGGCCACCCCACAGGTGCCAGTTATACCTGTCCCCTCCCCCCCTCCGGGGACCCCCGAGGGTCCTAGCTCCATGCCTGACGCGGACCCAGGGCGCTGCAGCGCCTCCTGGCGAATCCCGAGGCTGCTCGGGCCCCTGTCCGCTCGAAAGGAGGCATGGCGACCCCGCTGGGCTAACGGGGGAGACGGGCCGGGGTACCCGCCGCAACTCGAGAATGCACCGCCGCAAGTCGAGAACACCCCCGTGAGGCCACGCCCATAGAGGGAGGAGGCGCTTTTCCCTTGCAGGGCATGGAGAGCATGCCCCGGCACCTGTTCCGGCGCCGAACGGGGCTTGACTCCTTGCGGGCGACTCCAGGTGTCCCCCGAGATCCCCCCGGCCAACCTGCCAAGAAAGCGGGGCTTCCCGCCACACCGCGAGGGCGTCCCCCACGGCCCCCCTCCTTGCGAGACGGGGCCCTTGGGATCTGCAGCGACGCTAGGGGGGGAGAGCGTCCTGCGCCTTTCGCTGGGCGCTTTGCAATCAGAGGCTGGACTCCCTCTAGGCTCCCCCCCAGAGGTTCCCTGGGATACCGTGACCCCAGGCGAGCGGAACCCTGCAGTCTCCAGAGGGCCGCTCGCGAGGGGTCACCGTACGAAGTCGACACCTCCCTCTCGAAAAGGGGGGAGTCCAATCCCCTTCCTGAATGCCATCGCAAATCCCTACATTCCCTTCGCACCTCATGAGCGGGATCTCTCGCCTCTCCTGAGTTTCGGAAGGGGCGGAAGAGGGCCCCACAAGGGGCCAGAGTTCGGCCGCAAATAGACAAAGGTCCCCCGAGGGGGAATCCCCACCAACGCACCAGCGGAGTCCCGTTTCCCTGGACGTGAGGCGAGGGGAATGACCAAGACATCACCTGGCGATTTGTCAAAGGAGGCCTGGACTTCTCAGAGGCAACCAGAGAGGCCTCCCCGAGACCCACGCCCCCGATTTCAGAGAGGCCACCCCCCGCTACCCACTGCGCCGCGCAGGAAAAAGCACGACCCTTCGCCCCCTGCATTCGGAGGGGAAGCCCGATTGCCCTTGGCCTAGGGACTGGAGGGAGAATGGCCCTGAGGAGTCCCCTCGACTCCCTGGAGGGCCACCCCACAGGGTGCCATTATTATACCTGTCCCCTCCTCCCCCTACTCACGGGACCCACGAGGGTCCTAGCTCCATGCCTTGACGCGGGACCAAGGGCCGCTTTGCAGCGCCTCCTGGCGAAAATCCTGAGGCTATCTAGGGCCCCTGACGCTCGAAAAGGAAGGCATTGGCTACCCCTGCTGGGCTAAACGGGGGGGACGGGCCGGGGGTTCCCGCCGCAACCGGAGAATGCAACCGCCGCACGTCGAAGCACCACCCCCAGTATTGAGGCCACGCCCAAAGAGGCAGGAGGCGCTAATTTCCCTTGCAAGGGCAGGGAGAGCATGCCCCCCCTGGCACCTTGTGCGGAGCCGAACAGGTGGCTTGACTCCTTGCGGGGAACTCCAGAGGTGTCCCACGAGATGGAGGATCCCCGGGCCAACCTGCCAAAGAAAGACGGGGGCTTTCCCGCCACAAAACCCGCGGAGGGCGGTCCACCGGGGCCCCCCTCCTTGCGAGGAAGGGGCCCTTGGGAATCTGCAGCGATCGAAATGAGAATGGGCTGACAGAGCCGTCTTGGCTTCTCTCCTGGGCGCTTTTGCAACGGGAGAATGGACTCACTATAGGCCGCCCACCAGAGGTATTCCCTGGATACCCGTGGTCCACAGGGCGAGCGAAACCCTGATTTCTCCAAAGGCCTCTCGCGAGGGGCCCCCCGTCGCTCCGTCGGCCCATCCTCTCGAAAGGGTGGGTTCCAATCCCCCTTCCTGAATGCCATCTCAATCCCTAACATTCCCTCGCACCTCCGGAGCGGGAACTCTCGCCACCTCCTGAGGTTCGAGAGAAGAAGAAAGAGGCCCCAAGCGGCCAGTTTTCCGGCCACAAAGACCCAAAGGTCCTCCGAAGGAGGGGAACCCCCATCGGCAAGCGAGTCCAGTTCCCCTGGACGTGATGTCAGGCGGAGGGGAAGGTCCCAGTAGTCCCCTGGCGGATGTCAAAGGAGGCCTGGCCTTCTCTGAGGCAACAACGAAGAGAGGCTCCCCGAGGGCGCCACGCCCCCGATTCAGAGAGGGCCAACCCCCGCTTCCCCCTGCGCCGCAGGGTAGAGGAAGAAAAAAAGAAAAAAAAAAGAAGATAAAAAAAGGAAAGGGAAAAAAAAAAAAGAGGAAAGAAAAAAAGCAACCGACCTCCTTCGCCCCTTGCATTACGGAGGGGAAAGCCGATTTTTTTGCCCGCTTGGCAAGTGACCGAAGAGAAGAGAAAGAGGGAAGGCTGAGTCCCCCCACTCTCTGGGAGGCCACCCCACAGGGTGCCAGTTTTTAGACGCTGACCCCTCCCCCCCCCCTCCGGGGACCCACCGAGGGGTCCTAGCTCCCATGCCTGACGCGGACCCAGGGCGCTGCCAGGCGGCCTCCTGGCGAATCCCGAGGACCTGCTCGGGCCCCTGGTGCCCGCTCGTACGAAGGCCAGGCGACCCCGGCTGGGCTAAGGGGGGGTGAGACCGGGCCGGGGTAACCGGCCGCATACTCGAGAATGCACAGACGCAAGTCGAGAACACCCCCGTGAGGCCACGCCGCCCATAGAGGGAGGAGGCGCTTTTCCCTTTGCAGGGCATGGAGAGCATGCCCCGGCACCTGTTCCGGCTCCGAACGGGGGCTTGACTCCTTGCGGGCGCCCGACTCCAGGTGTCCCCCCGAGATCCCCCCCGGGCCAAACCTGCCAAGAAAGCGGGGCTTTCCCGCCACAAACCTCGAGGGCGTCCCCGGCCCCCCTCCGTTGCGAGACGGGGCCCTTGGGATCTGCAGCGACGCGAGAGCCGTCCTGCCTTCTCACTGGCGCTGCAACGGAGCATGAGACTCCCTCTAGGCGCCCCCCAGAGGTTCCCCTGGATACCCTGTTCCACAGGCGAGCGGAACCCTGAGTCTCCAGAGGCCGCTCGCGAGGGGCCCCCCTCCGTCCGTCGGCCCCTCATACTCGAAAGGGGGGTCCAATCCTCCTTCCTGAATGCCATCGCAATCCCTACATTCCCTCGCACCTCCAGAGCGGGACTCCCCAATCTCAGCCTCTCCTGAGGTTCGAGAAGAGGCCCCCAAGGGGCCAGTTCCGGCCGCAAGATGGACCAAAGGGTCCCCGAGGAACCCCCATCGGCAAGCGAGTCCAGTTCCCTGGACGTGAGGCGAGGGGAAGCCCAGCTAGCCCCTGGAGCGATGTCCAAAGGGGGCCTGGACTTCTCAGAGTCAACAAGAGGGCTCCCCGAGGCGCCACGCGACCTCCGATTCCAGAGAGGCCACCACCCGCTTCCCCATGCGCCCCGCGGAAAAGCACGACCTTCGCGCCCCTGCATTCGAGGGGAAGCCCGATTGCCCTTGGCCTGTGACCGGGAGAGAAAGGCTGAGTCCCCTCGACACCCTGGAGGCCACCCCACAGGTGCCAGTTATACCTGTCCCCTCCCCCCCCCTCCGGGGACCCCCGAGGTCCTAGGCTCCATGCCTGACGCGGACCCAGGGCGCTGCAGCGCCTCCTGGCGAATCCCGAGGCTGCTGGGGCCCCTGTCCGCTCGAAAGGAGGCATGGCGACCCCCGCTGGGCTAACGGGGGAGACGGGCCGTGCGGTACCCGCCGCAACTCGAGAATGCACCGCCGCAAGTCGAGAACACCCCCGTGAGGCCACGCCCATAGAGGGAGGAGGAGCGCTTTTCCCTTGCAGGGCATGGAGAGCATGCCCCGGCACCTGTTCCGGCTTCCGAACGGGGCTTGACTCCTTGCGGGCGACTCCAGGTGTCCCCCGAGATCCCCGGGCCAACCTGCCAAGAAAGCGGGGCTTCCCGCCACACCGCGAGGGCGTCCCCCGGGCCCCCCCTCCTTGCGAGACGGGGCCCTTGGGATCTGCAGCGACTCGAGAGCCGTCCTGCCTTCTCTCTGGCGCTGCAACGGAGGCTGGACTCCCTCTAGGCGCCCCCAGAGGTTCCCTGGGATACCCGTGTCCACAGGCGAGCGGAACCCTGAGTCTCCAGAGGCCGCTCGCGAGGGGCCCCCCGTCGCCGTCGGCGGCCCCTCCTCTCGAAAGGGGGGTCCAATCCCCTTCCTGAATGCCATCGCAATCCCTACATTCCCTCGCACCTCCAGAGCGGGACTCTCGCCTCTCCTGAGGTTCGAGAAGAGGCCCCAAGGGGCCAGTTCCGGCCGCAAGACCAAAGGTCCCCGAGGAACCCCCATCGGCAAGCGAGTCCAGTTCCCTGGACGTGAGGCGAGGGGAAGCCCAGCAGCCCCTGGCGATGTCAAAGGAGGCCTGGACTTCTCAGAGGCAACAAGAGAGGCTCCCCGAGGCGCCACGCCCCCGATTCAGAGAGGCCACCCCCGCTTCCCCCTGCGCCGCGCGCGCGGAAAAGCACGACCTTCGCCCCTGCATTCGAGGGGAAGCCCCGATTGCCCTTGGCTGTGACCGGAGAGAAAGGCTGAGTCCCCTCGACTCCCTGGAGGCCCACCCCACAGGTGCCAGTTATACCTGTCCCCTCCCCCCCTCCGGGGACCCCCGAGGGTCCTAGCTCCATGCCTGACGCGGACCCAGGGCGCTGCAGCGCCTCCTGGCGAATCCCGAGGCTGCTCGGGCCCCTGTCCGCTCGAAAGGAGGCATGGCGACCCCGCTGGGCTAACGGGGGAGACGGGCCGGGGTACCCGCCGCAACTCGAGAATGCACCGCCGCAAGTCGAGAACACCCCCGTGAGGCCACGCCCATAGAGGGAGGAGGCGCTTTTCCCTTGCAGGGCATGGAGAGCATGCCCCGGCACCTGTTCCGGCTCCGAACGGGGCTTGACTCCTTGCGGGCGACTCCAGGTGTCCCCCGAGATCCCCGGGCCAACCTGCCAAGAAAGCGGGGCTTCCCCACCACACCGCGAGGGCGTCCCCCGGCCCCCCTCCTTGCGAGACGGGGCCCTTGGGATCTGCAGCGACGCGAGAGCCGTCCTGCCTTCTCTCTGGCGCTGCAACGGAGGCTGGACTCCCTCTAGGCGCCCCCAGAGGTTCCCTGGGATACCCGTGTCCACAGGCGAGCGGAACCCTGAGTCTCCAGAGGCCGCTCGCGAGGGGCCCCCCCGTCGCCGTCGGCCCCTCCTCTCGAAAGGGGGGTCCAATCCCCTTCCTGAATGCCATCGCAATCCCTACATTCCCTCGCACCTCCAGAGCGGGACTCTCGCCTGGACGTGAGGCGAGGGGGAAGCCCAGCAGCCCCTGGCGATGTCAAAGGAGGCCTGGACTTCTCAGAGGCAACAAGAGAGGCTCCCCGAGGCGCCACGCCCCCGATTCAGAGAGGCCACCCCCGCTTCCCCCTGCGCCGCGCGGAAAAGCACGACCTTCGCCCCTGCATTCGAGGGGAAGCCCGATTGCCCTTGGCTGTGACCGGAGAGAAAGGCTGAGTCCCCTCGACTCCCTGGAGGCCACCCCACAGGTGCCAGTTATACCTGTCCCCTCCCCCCCTCCGGGGGACCCCCGAGGGTCCTAGCTCCATGCCTGACGCGGACCCAGGGCGCTGCAGCGCCTCCTGGCGAATCCCGAGGCTGCTCGGGCCCCTGTCCGCTCGAAAGGAGAGGCATGGCGACCCCGCTGGGCTAACGGGGGAGACGGCCGGGGGGGTACCCGCCGCAACTCGAGAGAATGCACCGCCGCAAGTCGAGAACACCCCCGTGAGGCCACGCCCATAGAGGGAGGAGGCGCTTTTCCCTTGCAGGGCATGGAGAGCATGCCCCGGCACCTGTTCCGGCTCCGAACGGGGCTTGACTCCTTGCGGGCGACTCCAGGTGTCCCCCGAGATCCCCGGGCCAACCTGCCAAGAAAGCGGGGCTTCCCGCCACACCGCGAGGGCGTCCCCCGGGCCCCCCTCCTTGCGAGACGGGGCCCTTGGGATCTGCAGCGACGCGAGAGCCGTCCTGCCTTCTCTCTGGCGCTGCAACGGAGGCTGGACTCCCTCTAGGCGCCCCCAGAGGTTCCCTGGGATACCCGTGTCCACAGGCGAGCGGAACCCTGAGTCTCCAGAGGCCGCTCGCGAGGGGCCCCCCGTCGCCGTCGGCCCCTCCTCTCGAAAGGGGGGTCCAATCCCCTTCCTGAATGCCATCGCAATCCCTACATTCCCTCGCACCTCCAGAGCGGGACTCTCGCCTCTCCTGAGGTTCGAGAAGAGGCCCCAAGGGGCCAGTTCCGGCCGCAAGACCAAAGGTCCCCGAGGAACCCCCATCGGCAAGCGAGTCCCAGTTCCCTGGACGTGAGGCGAGGGGAAGCCCAGCAGCCCCTGGCGATGTCAAAGGAGGCCTGGACTTCTCAGAGGCAACAAGAGAGGCTCCCCGAGGCGCCACGCCCCCGATTCAGAGAGGCCACCCCCGCTTCCCCCTGCGCGCCGCGCGGAAAAGCACGACCTTCGCCCCTGCATTCGAGGGGAAGCCCGATTGCCCTTGGCTGTGACCGGAGAGAAAGGCTGAGTCCCCTCGACTCCCTGGAGGCCACCCCACAGGTGCCAGTTATACCTGTCCCTCCCCCCCTCCGGGGACCCCCGAGGGTCCTAGCTCCATGCCTGACGCGGACCCAGGGCGCTGCAGCGCCTCCTGGCGAATCCCGAGGCTGCTCGGGCCCCTGTCCGCTCGAAAGGAGGCATGGCGACCCCGCTGGGCTAACGGGGGGAGACGGGCCGGGGTACCCGCCGCAACTCGAGAATGCACCGCCGCAAGTCGAGAACACCCCCGTGAGGCCACGCCCATAGAGGGAGGAGGCGCTTTTCCCTTGCAGGGCATGGAGAGCATGCCCCGGCACCTGTTCCGGCTCCGAACGGGGCTTGACTCCTTGCGGGCGACTCCAGGTGTCCCCCGAGATCCCCGGGCCAACCGTCGAGCGGAACCCTGAGTCTCCAGAGGCCGCTCGCGAGGGGCCCCCCGTCGCCGTCGGCCCCTCCTCTCGAAAAGGGGGGTCCAATCCCCTTCCTGAATGCCATCGCAATCCCTACATTCCCTCGCACCTCCAGAGCGGGACTCTCGCCTCTCCTGAGGTTCGAGAAGAGGCCCCAAGGGCCAGTTCCGGCCGCAAGACCAAAGGTCCCCGAGGAACCCCCATCGGCAAGCGAGTCCAGTTCCCTGGACGTGAGGCGAGGGGAAGCCCAGCAGCCCCTGGCGATGTCAAAGGAGGCCTGGACTTCTCAGAGGCAACAAGAGAGGCTCCCCGAGGCGCCACGCCCCCGATTCAGAGAGGCCACCCCCGCTTCCCCCTGCGCCGCGCGGAAAAGCACGACCTTCGCCCCTGCATTCGAGGGGAAGCCCGATTGCCCTTGGCTGTGACCGGAGAGAAAGGCTGAGTCCCCTCGACTCCCTGGAGGCCACCCCACAGGTGCCAGTTATACCTGTCCCCTCCCCCCCTCCGGGGACCCCCGAGGGTCCTAGCTCCATGCCTGACGCGGACCCAGGGCGCTGCAGCGCCTCCTGGCGAATCCCGAGGCTGCTCGGGCCCCTGTCCGCTCGAAAGGAGGCATGGCGACCCCGCTGGGCTAACGGGGGAGAGACGGGCCGGGGTACCCGCCGCAACTCGAGAATGCACCGCCGCAAGTCGAGAACACCCCCGTGAGGCCACGCCCATAGAGGGAGGAGGCGCTTTTCCCTTGCAGGGCATGGAGAGCATGCCCCGGCACCTGTTCCGGCTCCCGAACGGGGCTTGACTCCTTGCGGGCGACTCCAGGTGTCCCCCGAGATCCCCGGGCCAACCTGCCAAGAAAGCGGGGCTTCCCGCCACACCGCGAGGGCGTCCCCCGGGCCCCCCTCCTTGCGAGACGGGGCCCTTGGGATCTGCAGCGACTCGAGAGCCGTCCTGCCTTCTCTCTGGCGCTGCAACGGAGGCTGGACTCCCTCTAGGCGCCCCCAGAGGTTCCCTGGGATACCCGTGTCCACAGGCGAGCGGAACCCTGAGTCTCCAGAGGCCGCTCGCGAGGGGCCCCCCGTCGCCGTCGGCCCCTCCTCTCGAAAGGGGGGTCCAATCCCCTTCCTGAATGCCATCGCAATCCCTACATTCCCTCGCACCTCCAGAGCGGGGACTCTCGCCTCTCCTGAGGTTCGAGAAGAGGCCCCAAGGGGCCAGTTCCGGCCGCAAGACCAAAGGTCCCCGAGGAACCCCCATCGGCAAGCGAGTCCAGTTCCCTGGACGTGAGGCGAGGGGAAGCCCAGCAGCCCCTGGCGATGTCAAAGGAGGCCTGGACTTCTCAGAGGCAACAAGAGAGGCTCCCCGAGGCGCCACGCCCCCGATTCAGAGAGGCCACCCCCGCTTCCCCCTGCGCCGCGCGGAAAAGCACGACCTTCGCCCCTGCATTCGAGGGGAAGCCCGATTGCCCTTGGCTGTGACCGGAGAGAAAGGCTGAGTCCCCTCGACTCCCTGGAGGCCACCCCACAGGTGCCAGTTATACCTGTCCCCTCCCCCCCTCCGGGGACCCCCGAGGGTCCTAGCTCCATGCCTGACGCGGACCCAGGGCGCTGCAGCGCCTCCTGGCGAATCCCGAGGCTGCTCGGGCCCCTGTCCGCTCGAAAGGAGGCATGGCGACCCCGCTGGGCTAACGGGGGAGACGGGCCGGGGTACCCGCCGCAACTCGAGAATGCACCGCCGCAAGTCGAGAACACCCCCGTGAGGCCACGCCCATAGAGGGAGGAGGCGCTTTTCCCTTGCAGGGCATGGAGAGCATGCCCCGGCACCTGTTCCGGCTCCGAACGGGGCTTGACTCCTTGCGGGCGACTCCAGGTGTCCCCCGAGATCCCCGGGCCAACCTGCCAAGAAAGCGGGGTTCCCGCCACACCGCGAGGGCGTCCCCCGGGCCCCCCAGAGAGGCCACCCCCGCTTCCCCCTGCGCCGCGCGGAAAAGCACGACCTTCGCCCCTGCATTCGAGGGGAAGCCCGATTGCCCTTGGCTGTGACCGGAGAGAAAGGCTGAGTCCCCTCGACTCCCTGGAGGCCACCCCACAGGTGCCAGTTATACCTGTCCCCTCCCCCCCTCCGGGACCCCCGAGGGTCCTAGCTCCATGCCTGACGCGGACCCAGGGCGCTGCAGCGCCTCCTGGCGAATCCCGAGGCTGCTCGGGCCCCTGTCCGCTCGAAAGGAGGCATGGCGACCCCGCTGGGCTAACGGGGGAGACGGGCCGGGGTACCCGCCGCAACTCGAGAATGCACCGCCGCAAGTCGAGAACACCCCCGTGAGGCCACGCCCATAGAGGGAGGAGGCGCTTTTCCCTTGCAGGGCATGGAGAGCATGCCCCGGCACCTGTTCCGGCTCCGAACGGGGCTTGACTCCTTGCGGGCGACTCCAGGTGTCCCCCGAGATCCCCGGGCCAACCTGCCAAGAAAGCGGGGCTTCCCGCCACACCGCGAGGGCGTCCCCCGGCCCCCCTCCTTGCGAGACGGGGCCCTTGGGATCTGCAGCGACTCGAGAGCCGTCCTGCCTTCTCTCTGGCGCTGCAACGGAGGCTGGACTCCCTCTAGGCGCCCCCAGAGGTTCCCTGGGATACCCGTGTCCACAGGCGAGCGGAACCCTGAGTCTCCAGAGGCCGCTCGCGAGGGGCCCCCCGTCGCCGTCGGCCCCTCCTCTCGAAAGGGGGGTCCAATCCCCTTCCTGAATGCCATCGCAATCCCTACATTCCCTCGCACCTCCAGAGCGGGACTCTCGCCTCTCCTGAGGTTCGAGAAGAGGCCCAAGGGGCCAGTTCCGGCCGCAAGACCAAAGGTCCCCGAGGAACCCCCATCGGCAAGCGAGTCCAGTTCCCTGGACGTGAGGCGAGGGGAAGCCCAGCAGCCCCTGGCGATGTCAAAGGAGGCCTGGACTTCTCAGAGGCAACAAGAGAGGCTCCCCGAGGCGCCACGCCCCCGATTCAGAGAGGCCACCCCCGCTTCCCCCTGCGCCGCGCGGAAAAGCACGACCTTCGCCCCTGCATTCGAGGGGAAGCCCGATTGCCCTTGGCTGTGACCGGAGAGAAAGGCTGAGTCCCCTCGACTCCCTGGAGGCCACCCCACAGGTGCCAGTTATACCTGTCCCCTCCCCCCCTCCGGGGACCCCCGAGGGTCCTAGCTCCATGCCTGACGCGGACCCAGGGCGCTGCAGCGCCTCCTGGCGAATCCCGAGGCTGCTCGGGCCCCTGTCCGCTCGAAAGGAGGCATGGCGACCCCGCTGGGCTAACGGGGGAGACGGGCCGGGGTACCCGCCGCAACTCGAGAATGCACCGCCGCAAGTCGAGAACACCCCCGTGAGGCCACGCCCATAGAGGGAGGAGGCGCTTTTCCCTTGCAGGGCATGGAGAGCATGCCCCGGCACCTGTTCCGGCTCCGAACGGGGCTTGACTCCTTGCGGGCGACTCCAGGTGTCCCCCGAGATCCCCGGGCCAACCTGCCAAGAAAGCGGGGCTTCCCGCCACACCGCGAGGGCGTCCCCCGGGCCCCCCTCCTTGCGAGACGGGGCCCTTGGGATCTGCAGCGACTCGAGAGCCGTCCTGCCTTCTCTCTGGCGCTGCAACGGAGGCTGGACTCCCTCTAGGCGCCCCCAGAGGTTCCCTGGGATACCCGTGTCCACAGGCGAGCGGAACCCTGAGTCTCCAGAGGCCGCTCGCGAGGGGCCCCCGTCGCCGTCGGCCCCCTCCTCTCGAAAGGGGGGTCCAATCCCCTTCCTGAATGCCATCGCAATCCCTACATTCCCTCGCACCTCCAGAGCGGGACTCTCGCCTCTCCTGAGGTTCGAGAAGAGGCCCCAAGGGGCCAGTTCCGGCCGCAAGACCAAAGGTCCCCGAGGAACCCCCATCGGCAAGCGAGTCCAGTTCCCTGGACGTGAGGCGAGGGGAAGCCCAGCAGCCCCTGGCGATGTCAAAGGAGGCCTGGACTTCTCAGAGGCAACAAGAGAGGCTCCCCGAGGCGCCACGCCCCCGATTCAGAGAGGCCACCCCCGCTTCCCCTGCGCCGCGCGGAAAAGCACGACCTTCGCCCTGCATTCGAGGGGAAGCCCGATTGCCCTTGGCTGTGACCGGAGAGAAAGGCTGAGTCCCCTCGACTCCCTGGAGGCCACCCCACAGGTGCCAGTTATACCTGTCCCCTCCCCCCCTCCGGGGACCCCCGAGGGTCCTAGCTCCATGCCTGACGCGGACCCAGGGCGCTGCAGCGCCTCCTGGCGAATCCCGAGGCTGCTCGGGCCCCCTGTCCGCTCGAAAGGAGGCATGGCGACCCCGCTGGGCTAACGGGGGAGACGGGCCGGGGTACCCGCCGCAACTCGAGAATGCACCGCCGCAAGTCGAGAACACCCCCGTGAGGCCACGCCCATAGAGGGAGGAGGCGCTTTTCCCTTGCAGGGCATGGAGAGCATGCCCCGGCACCTGTTCCGGCTCCGAACGGGGCTTGACTCCTTGCGGGCGACTCCAGGTGTCCCCCGAGATCCCCGGGCCAACCTGCCAAGAAAGCGGGGCTTCCCGCCACACCGCGAGGGCGTCCCCCGGGCCCCCCTCCTTGCGAGACGGGGCCCTTGGGATCTGCAGCGACTCGAGAGCCGTCCTGCCTTCTCTCTGGCGCTGCAACGGAGGCTGGACTCCCTCTAGGCGCCCCCAGAGGTTCCCGGGGATACCCGTGTCCACAGGCGAGCGGAACCCTGAGTCTCCAGAGGCCGCTCGCGAGGGGCCCCCCCGTCGCCGTCGGCCCCTCCTCTCGAAAGGGGGGTCCAATCCCCTTCCTGAATGCCATCGCAATCCCTACATTCCCTCGCACCTCCAGAGCGGGACTCTCGCCTCTCCTGAGGTTCGAGAAGAGGCCCCAAGGGGCCAGTTCCGGCCGCAAGACCAAAGGTCCCCGAGGAACCCCCATCGGCAAGCGAGTCCAGTTCCCTGGACGTGAGGCGAGGGGAAGCCCAGCAGCCCCTGGCGATGTCAAAGGAGGCCTGGACTTCTCAGAGGCAACAAGAGAGGCTCCCCGAGGCGCCACGCCCCCGATTCAGAGAGGCCACCCCCGCTTCCCCCTGCGCCGCGCGGAAAAGCACGACCTTCGCCCCTGCATTCGAGGGGAAGCCCGATTGCCCTTGGCTGTGACCGGAGAGAAAGGCTGAGTCCCCTCGACTCCCTGGAGGCCACCCCACAGGTGCCAGTTATACCTGTCCCCTCCCCCCCTCCGGGGACCCCCGAGGGTCCTAGCTCCATGCCTGACGCGGACCCAGGGCGCTGCAGCGCCTCCTGGCGAATCCCGAGGCTGCTCGGGCCCCTGTCCGCTCGAAAGGAGGCATGGCGACCCCGCTGGGCTAACGGGGGAGACGGGCCGGGGTACCCCGCCGCAACTCGAGAATGCACCGCCGCAAGTCGAGAACACCCCCGTGAGGCCACGCCCATAGAGGGAGGAGGCGCTTTTCCCTTGCAGGGCATGGAGAGCATGCCCCGGCACCTGTTCCGGCTCCGAACGGGGCTTGACTCCTTGCGGGCGACTCCAGGTGTCCCCCGAGATCCCCGGGCCAACCTGCCAAGAAAGCGGGGCTTCCCGCCACACCGCGAGGGCGTCCCCCGGGCCCCCCTCCTTGCGAGACGGGGCCCTTGGGATCTGCAGCGACTCGAGAGCCGTCCTGCCTTCTCTCTGGCGCTGCAACGGAGGCTGGACTCCCTCTAGGCGCCCCCAGAGGTTCCCTGGGATACCCGTGTCCACAGGCGAGCGGAACCCTGAGTCTCCAGAGGCCGCTCGCGAGGGGCCCCCGTCGCCGTCGGCCCCTCCTCTCGAAAGGGGGGTCCAATCCCCTTCCTGAATGCCATCGCAATCCCTACATTCCCTCGCACCTCCAGAGCGGGACTCTCGCCTCTCCTGAGGTTCGAGAAGAGGCCCCAAGGGGCCAGTTCCGGCCGCAAGACCAAAGGTCCCCGAGGAACCCCCATCGGCAAGCGAGTCCAGTTCCCTGGACGTGAGGCGAGGGGAAGCCCAGCAGCCCCTGGCGATGTCAAAGGAGGCCTGGACTTCTCAGAGGCAACAAGAGAGGCTCCCCGAGGCGCCACGCCCCCGATTCAGAGAGGCCACCCCCGCTTCCCCCTGCGCCGCGCGGAAAAGCACGACCTTCGCCCCTGCATTCGAGGGGAAGCCCGATTGCCCTTGGCTGTGACCGGAGAGAAAGGCTGAGTCCCCTCGACTCCCTGGAGGCCACCCCACAGGTGCCAGTTATACCTGTCCCCTCCCCCCCTCCGGGGACCCCGAGGGTCCTAGCTCCATGCCTGACGCGGACCCAGGGCGCTGCAGCGCCTCCTGGCGAATCCCGAGGCTGCTCGGGCCCCTGTCCGCTCGAAAGGAGGCATGGCGACCCCGCTGGGCTAACGGGGGAGACGGGCCGGGGTACCCGCCGCAACTCGAGAATGCACCGCCGCAAGTCGAGAACACCCCCGTGAGGCCACGCCCATAGAGGGAGGAGGCGCTTTTCCCTTGCAGGGCATGGAGAGCATGCCCCGGCACCTGTTCCGGCTCCGAACGGGGCTTGACTCCTTGCGGGCGACTCCAGGTGTCCCCCGAGATCCCCGGGCCAACCTGCCAAGAAAGCGGGGCTTCCCGCCACACCGCGAGGGCGTCCCCCGGGCCCCCCTCCTTGCGAGACGGGGCCCTTGGGATCTGCAGCGACTCGAGAGCCGTCCTGCCTTCTCTCTGGCGCTGCAACGGAGGCTGGACTCCCTCTAGGCGCCCCCAGAGGTTCCCGGGGATACCCGTGTCCACAGGCGAGCGGAACCCTGAGTCTCCAGAGGCCGCTCGCGAGGGGCCCCCCGTCGCCGTCGGGCCCCTCCTCTCGAAAGGGGGGTCCAATCCCCTTCCTGAATGCCATCGCAATCCCTACATTCCCTCGCACCTCCAGAGCGGGACTCTCGCCTCTCCTGAGGTTCGAGAAGAGGCCCCAAGGGGCCAGTTCCGGCCGCAAGACCAAAGGTCCCCGAGGAACCCCCATCGGCAAGCGAGTCCAGTTCCCTGGACGTGAGGCGAGGGGAAGCCCAGCAGCCCCTGGCGATGTCAAAGGAGGCCTGGACTTCTCAGAGGCAACAAGAGAGGCTCCCCGAGGCGCCACGCCCCCGATTCAGAGAGGCCACCGCCGCTTCCCCCTGCGCCGCGCGGAAAAGCACGACCTTCGCCCCTGCATTCGAGGGGAAGCCCGATTGCCCTTGGCTGTGACCGGAGAGAAAGGCTGAGTCCCCTCGACTCCCTGGAGGCCACCCCACAGGTGCCAGTTATACCTGTCCCCTCCCCCCCTCCGGGGACCCCCGAGGGTCCTAGCTCCATGCCTGACGCGGACCCAGGGCGCTGCAGCGCCTCCTGGCGAATCCCGAGGCTGCTCGGGCCCCTGTCCGCTCGAAAGGAGGCATGGCGACCCCGCTGGGCTAACGGGGGAGACGGGCCGGGGTACCCGCCGCAACTCGAGAATGCACCGCCGCAAGTCGAGAACACCCCCGTGAGGCCACGCCCATAGAGGGAGGAGGCGCTTTTCCCTTGCAGGGCATGGAGAGCATGCCCCGGCACCTGTTCCGGCTCCGAACGGGGCTTGACTCCTTGCGGGCGACTCCAGGTGTCCCCCGAGATCCCCGGGCCAACCTGCCAAGAAAGCGGGGCTTCCCGCCACACCGCGAGGGCGTCCCCCGGGCCCCCCTCCTTGCGAGACGGGGCCCTTGGGATCTGCAGCGACTCGAGAGCCGTCCTGCCTTCTCTCTGGCGCTGCAACGGAGGCTGGACTCCCTCTAGGCGCCCCCAGAGGTTCCCGGGGATACCCAGTGTCACCACAGGCGTGCGGGAGATCCATGAGTCTCAGATGAATTGGCCGCTAGGGTAGGGGCACCCCGTCCGTCCGTGGGCCTCCTCCGCTCGAAAGGGTGGTCCGATCGCCCTTCCTGTATGCCATCGGCAATCCCTGACAGTCCCTGCGCAACCTCCAAGCGCGGGACTCTCGCATCTCCTGAGGTTCGAGACTTAGAAGATGGTCCCCAAGGGTGGCCATATGTTTCTTTCCCCCCCCTGCTCTCGCCTTCGCCGGGTCACGCTTTCCGTTCCCGTTTATGATCTCCCGCGTCCCTAGAGTTTCGTTCTCACGCTCCCCGTCTGGCCGCAAGACGCCAAAGGTCCCCGAGCGTACATGGGTTGGGTACCCCCAAGTCGGCCTGAATCGCTGACGTCCAGTGTTCCCTGGACGTGTGTAGGCGAGACAGGGTGAAGCCACAGCAGCCCCTGGCCGAAGGTCTAAACGTGAATAGGTGGATTACTCAGGACTTGGCAATATACAGAGAGGACTACCCCGAGGCGCCTCGCCCCGATTTCAGCTAAGAGGCCACCACCGCGTTCCCCCTGCGTTGTCTCCGGGCCTGGTGTGTTGGGTGTTGTGCGTGTGGTGTTGGGGGGTTTTGGTTGGGCTGACCCCGATTGGGTCTAACGGGGAGGGGTGGTTGTGGGTAGGTGTGCTGGTGCCCGCCGGTGTGTGCGTGTTGGACGATGATACCGCCGTGTGTTGGTGTAAACACTCCTGGCGTGGGGGGTGGGTTTGTGCGCGAAGGGGTGAGTGCGGGGGGTTTTGTGTTGCGGGGCATGGGTGGAAGTGGCTGTGTTTCCCGTAGGGGGCTGTCTGATGTGTGGCTGGGGGGTGCTGAACGGGGTCTTGGATGTCTTAGCGTTGGGGCGGGGGTCATTTTTGGGAGACCGTGAGGGTCGGGCTTAGGGGTGGGGTGGGGGGGGGGCCAAGGTGGGCCCGTCCACACCGGTCGGGGTGTGGATGGGCTTCGTGGCCCCTTTCCCAGGGAGTGGTGTAACCCTCCCTTTGCGAGGTACGGGGCCCTTGGGGTTGGTTTTCGTAGCGAGGCTGTGAGGCAGGTGAAGGGATGTTTATGGGTGGCGTAGTGCAATATGAGGGCTGGACTCCGGTTATAGGGCGTGGTTTTGAGGTATCTCTGTTGGTAACATTGTAGTGGTCGTGGGTCTACATGGAGGGATGAAGGAGATAGCGAGTTGCGGTTGGGTGGGGGGTTCCGTAGCGGGGAGAAGGGGGTTGCTTATCCGTGAAGTGGGTTAGTCTGATCATGTAAAATCTTGGATAAGGATGGGGTCGAGAAGGGGTTTCCCCTTTCCTGGATGCCAGTTTGTGTAGGGAGGAAATTCTCCTCGAATCTCAGGAGCGGGGAAGGGTTTAAAAAAATGAGGGTTATGGAGGGAGATAAAAAAAAAGGGGCGTGGTAGGTAGATTGAAGAAAAGTGACCAAAGGAGAAAAGAAGATTGTTCGGGGATGGGAAGAAAAGGAATAGGATGGGAGAAAAAATAAATCAGGTGGGCGGAAAGGAAGAAGGTCCAGTTCCCTGGTGAGTGAGGGTGAAGGGGAAGCCCTGCTGTGTAGCTGTATAGATCTAAATGGGGGTTGCGACTTGTTCAGATGGACAACAAGTTGAGGGCTATTTGTCAGTGTTGGATTACATAATTGATGAAAAATGTTAGAGTGCAGACCCCGGCTTATAAGTATGGGTGGTAAGGGAATATCGGGTGGATGTTGAAGCGAGACCTTCGGAGATAATGCAACTCGGTGTTAGATGTTCAGAGTGTGTGATGTTGTTTTTGAGTTGGTAGGATGTAAATCTGTGTGAAGGGAGGAAGGGTGTAAGAGTTGATTGTGTCTCGACATCCCTGGGGAAGAGTGAAGTTGAGAAGGGTAAGGATGGGTTAAGATAGTTTCTAAAGATATTAGGAAGGGGGGATAGAATGAGGAGGAATAAGGAATATAAAAAGAGCGGTGATAAAGGAGAGTAAGAGTTTTGGGATTTGTTAGGAAGGAAGGGGATGGGATTTTGAATGGAATAAAAGTGAAAAGAAATGAGGGATTAGTTGGAAAAATTAAAGTGGTTGATAAAAAGGGGTTAATAGGGGTAGGGTTATAAAAAAGAAAGTAAGAATGAACATGGAAGGGGGAAAAAGAGGGAAAAAGATATAATAAAGATGGTAAATTTAGATAAATAAAAGAAATAGGGGTTGTAGGTAAGAAAATAAGATAAATGGCGGGAGGGGGGGTTGGTTGTTGAGGGAGGGGTGTGGGGGATGAGAGTATTAAGAGATAAGGAGGGGGCTGGAGAATGGAAAAAGAAAGGATTGGGCATATTGGGTGAATGAGAGGTGGATCTTTAAGGGGAGCTAAAGTTGGGGTGAGGGGAAGCGGCTTAAATAGTTGTAATAAGAGAACCTGGAGGGAAATTTAATGGAAGGATGGGGGGGCGAATGTGGAGATGGGGAGAGGTATTTTAAAATGTTATAGTGGGTTGGGAGTAAAAAATTGGATAAAAATAATAGGGATGGGGGTGCTAAGGGGTAACGGAAAGAGGAAGATAAGGGGTGTTCACGAGATTATATTGAATGGGGGTTTTGGTGAGGCATTAGCTGGAATCGATGAATGCGTATGGGTAGGTTAGGAGGTAGAAGAGGGTAGGAGCTTTTTGGCTGTATGTGAGAGGGCCACGTGTGGGGATAAAGGAATAAAGCTAGGAAAAGGTTAAGTATGTGATTATTCAGGAAGGTTAGATTGGTGAATAAGGGGAGGTTTGCTCGGGCCGTGTGAAGAGATTGTGTGAAAGGGGGTGTCCAGATTAAATAATGGAGGGAGAATGCGGATAAGAAGGAGTTGTAGTGTGGGGGAAAAAGTTTACAATAATAAAAGGAAAAAGAATGTGGTAAAAGAAATTAGAAAGGGTGAGGGGAAGTTAGGGCATAGAATCGCCATGGGGAGACGGGTGTGGAGTGTTTGCCCTATGAGGAAGGGCCAGGATGTAGAAGAGGGGGGGAAAGATAAAAAGGCAAATAAGGTGGAGAAGTAGTAGGAGAAGGGAATTATGAAGGTGTAGAAGGATGAGAAATGGAGGTGAAGTAGGGGCCGATGAAGAGTGTAGAACAGGCGGGTGTTGATTGTTTAAGAACGATGTTATGGTAAATAAGAGGGGAAAAAATGGAAGTCTTGAGAGTAGGAAGGTTAATGGGGAGGAACCGAGGAGAGATGAGTGAAGATTAATTTGATGTGTAGCGGTAAATCATTGGGACGCGTAAAAAGTGCGTTATTATTAGTGATAGTTATAAAGTTTTCACGGGTAGAATTGGGACGGGTGGTAAACCAAATGGTTGGGTAAAATAAAAAAGGTTGGATAATTTTAATTTGTTATGAAAGGTGGTGAGTTAGGTGAAAGTTATTAGTGTTGTGGAGGAGGAGTTCGAGAGAAGAAAAATTAATTTTAAATGTAATTTTGGAAGCCTGTTGAACAGCGTCCGTTGGCACGAAAGGGGATAATAAATTGGTAATATGGGTTGAAATAATATATGTGGATAGAATTGGAAATAGGGTAGAGCCATGTGGGTTGCGTGGGGGAGCCTGGTATGAAAGATGTGGTAAAAGGTGTGAGGAATGGGGTGCCGAAGGATTGATTAATTAAGGGTGGTGGTATGTAGATTGAAGGTGTGGGGTGATGTTATATTTGGTTCTAGGTGGGGTATTAATATGGTGTGTAGAAAATGTTCCGAAAAAATTATGAAGTAAAGTATAATGTTGACAGATAATGAGATAAATATTGTGGAGGCATTAGGTAAATTTGTTTAAAAGATGGTTAATGAAAAAGAAAAACCATAAGAAGTGGGATTGAGGTAAAATGGTAAAAAAACATGAGATTGTAAAGGATATAATTGATAAAGATAGTAGCGAGAGGTGGGACAAAATTTGGTGGTTTGATTAAAAAAAGATATGGAAGAAAGTGAAGGGTGAAACGCCATTTAGGGGAAGAAGAAAAGTTGATGTTTGGTAAACAGTAAAGGTGAGTGGTTTGGATGAGAAATAAGTTGTGGTGATTATGAATTCCCGGGGATAAAATGAGGGAAAGGTTTAAAGGGAAAAATACTAGGGGAGGAAGGGAAAGATAGAATTGATTGGAAAGTTAGGCCTTAAAAGGTGGTTGTAAAGAAGGGGAATAAACAAGAGGAAAAAAGAAAAAGAGAAACAAGGAGAAAAAAAAAAGGGCGGTGATATTGGAGGTTAACAGGAATGGCATCAAGAGGGGGGGAGTGTAGAAGTGAAAAGCCGCAAGAAAAGAAAAAAGAAAAAAGAAGAAAAAAAAAAGAAAAAAAAGAAAAAGAAAGAAAAGAAAGTGAAGGAAAAAATAGAGAAATTGAAAAAGGGAGTGAGAAAAGAGAAAAAAAAAAAAAGGAAAAGATGATAAAAATAGAAAAATGGAAAAAATATGTGGAAAAGTCAAAAGAAAAGGGTGGTGGAAAAGAAAGAGTGGTAAGAATAAAAGAAAGGCCAAAAAAGAAAAGGAAGAGGCGGGGAAGATTATAGAAAGGGAGACGAGTTGAGGGCTAGGTGTGTGGGAAGAGGAAAAAGTTAGTCCTGCCTAGGGAGAAAGGGAAAAGCAAGAAAATTCATAAGAGAAGTGTGGCTGAATGAGATCCTAGCCTTCTGAAAGTGCAAAGAGAAAGAATGGAGGCTGGGAAAGATTCTAGGCGCCCCCCCAGAGGGGAAGGATAAAGGAAAGAAGATGAGTGAAAGACACAAAAGATTAGCGTTGGCAAGAGCGCGGAAAAGAAGAGAAAAAGAAGAAGAAGGCCGCAGAAAGGGTGGGGGTGGATAAGTCAGAAAGAAGAAAAGAGAAGGATAGAGAAGAAATGAGAAGAGGGGTGGGAGGTCCAGTGTTGATGAAGTCTGAAGGGTGATAGAATTTAGATGGAGAAAAGAGAGAGAAGAGCTGGGGAAAGGATGCTCTCTCCTGAGGGTTTTCGAGAAGATGGGAGAGAGATGGGAAAAAGAGGAATGGTGTAAGACTGAAGAGAAGGAGGGAGAAGGGAAGCGAAGAAGAAAGCGAAGGAAGAAGAAGGAAAGAAAAAGAAAGGAAGAGAAGAAAGAAGAGAAAAGAGGAGAAGGAAAGAAGAGAAAGAAAGAAAGAAGGAGGGAAGGGAAGAAGAAGGAAATGAAAAGTAAGAAGAGGAAAGAGAAAGAAGAAGAGGGGAGAGGAAGAAGAAGAACAGAGGAGAGAAGGAGAAGGGAGAGAAAGAGGGGAAAGGGGAGAGGAAGAGAAGAAAAGAGAGAGAGAAAGGAAAAAGAAAGGAAAAGAGAGAAGGAAGAAGAAGAGGGAGAGAAGAAGAAGAGAAAGAGAACGGGAAAGAATGAAAGGAAGGAAGAGAAAGGAAGGGCAGGAAAGGAAGAAGTAGAGGAGGGAGAAGAGAGAGAAGAAGAAAGGAAGAAGAAAAAGAGATGAGAAAGAAGAAGAAGTTTGAAAAAAAGAGGGGAGAAGAGAAGAGAGAAGAAAGAGAAAAAGAGTAAAGGAAGAGGGAGAAAGAGGGAGGAGGAGAAAGGGGGGGGGGGGAAACGAGGAAAAAAAAAAAAAGGAAGAGGAGGGAGGAAGAGCGAAAGAAGGGAAGAAGGGAAAAGGAAAGGAGAAGGAAAAGGGGAAGAGGGGGGCGAAGAGAGAAAGAAAGGAGGGGCCCCAAGGGTCGGGGCCCAGTTTTTTTTTTTTTTTAGTTTTTTTCCGGTTTTTCTTTTTTTCATCAGTTCTTTCCGGCTGCTCAAGGGACCCACCCCAAAGGTCCCCCCGAGGGAAAGGGAACCCCATCGGCAAGAGAGGCGGAGGGAAAAAGCGAGGGGGGTAGGACAAAACAAAGCGGAGTTGGAGGGGGCGGAGGAGCGAGAGGGGGTGGTAGGTTTGGGGTCCAGTTCCCCTGGAAGATCGGTGAGGGCGTTAAGTTTATTGAGGGGGGGAAAAGAGAAAAAAAAAGGAAAAAAATAAGAAAAGAAAAAGAAAAAATAAAAAAAAAAAGAATGGAAAAAAACCAAAGGTCCCCGAGGAACCCCCATCGGCAAAGCGAGTCCAGTTCCCTGGACGTGAGGCGAGGGGAAGCCCAGCAGCCCCTGGCGATGTCAAAGGAGGCCTGGACTTCTCAGAGGCAACAAGAGAGGCTCCCCGAGGCGCCACCACGCCCCCGATTCAGAGAGGCCACCCCCGCTTCCCCCTGCGCCGCGCGGAAAAGCACGACCTTCGCCCCTGCATTCGAGGGGAAGCCCGATTTGCCCTTGGCTGTGACCGGAGAGAAAGGGCTGAGTCCCCTCGACTCCCCTGGAGGCCACCCCACAGGTGCCAGTTATACCTGTCCCCTCCCCCCCCTCCGGGGACCCCCGAGGGTCCTAGCTCCATGCCTGACGCGGACCCAGGGCGCTGCAGCGCCTCCTGGCGAATCCCGAGGCTGCTCGGGCCCCTGTCCGCTCGAAAGGAGGCATGGCGACCCGCTGGGCTAACGGGGGAGACGGGTCCGGGGGTACCCGCCGCAACTC